>JAXIVH010000026.1:3914951-3938510 GCA_036785325.1 Urophycis tenuis | reverse complement strand
GGTATCCACAGGAAGCGCGAGAAAAAACTGTTAACGCGGCCAGTCCTGCTGGGATGAGGCAGAATTGTGAGTGTTGCGGTTGTTTGTGTAAGTATGCATGTCTGTGTGTGTATATGTGTGTGTGTGTCTGTGCCGGTGTGTGTGTGTGTGTGTGTGTGTGTGTGTGTGTGTGTGTGTGTGCGCGCACGGCGTAGCTTAGCATTGGTTCGCGGCTGAGTGCCTTCAGGGCGTTGTTAGCTTGACGGCAACGCATCTCCAATTGCAAATTGTAAAGAAATGAACAATTTAGAGTATGTTCACAAAGTGATTTAAATAATGACATCCTTCATCTCCTGATCAGGCATGCATTACCTTGAAATGTATAATTACAGTGATTGTCGTTCTGACAGCGGGGGCTCTCGATGCATAAATTGCCATTTGAAACTACATGGTATGTAATCCGACAGGTGCGCGCTAAAGGCGTCCTCATCAATGCAGGACTTTCGCCGGCTCTGCGTCGCAAGGCACGGAAACTAACTGGGGGTCGGCGGTGCATTGTGGGTAACATTACATGAACCTGAGTTAATAAGCTGGTGCTCAAGGCCAACGGCGTGGAAATAGAAGGGAGTTGATTTTTCTTCTTTTTTTTTTTTTTTGTACCTTTGAGGTGAAGTGAACCGCTTTCCTCACCTCTATTTATAATCAAAGCAAAGCACAAATATGTACCGACAAGGGCGCACACAAAAGGCCCACTTACGCGGCAGGCACAATGGCCTGGCAATTAGCGGCTCGAGAAGAGAGTTGCTGGATCGGTTTCAGTTTTTGAATGTTAATTACAGTGTTTTACAACGTCGAGGAGATAACGAGTTAGCGCCTGGCGACAGCCATGACACGTCCTTTAACGAGCGCCGCGGAAATTTATGAAACTTGAGCTCAGGCACAATGAGCTGTTACGGGCTTGTCACACGCTCTCCCGCTCACCCTGCCTTTGTCCTAATGAAGCCAGACACTTGTTTTCTTTGTCTACCCGGTCGTGTTCGGGCGCACCTTTTTGTTTGGGAGTGATTATCGCCCCGTAGTCGACATAATCGGAAAAACCGTCGATTTGTCGCCCGCGGTCTCCTGTGTCCTAACAGAAATGGCATTGTGTCCCGGGCCCTCCTCTCTCGCCACTTGCGCGATCCGATCCGGGTGCTGGTGTTTAATGACACCCATAGGGCTGAACGAAATGAAAGAATAGAATAAATAGAACATGTGACCACAAAAAGCCTATCGGAGATCAGAGACGGAGTCGTGTTACGGATCATTTTGTGAGTGCGACCGACAAGGGGGTGGGGAGGGTGGGCAGGGTTGGTGGTGTGACTAATGTACTTCCAGTCATTCCTGTCTATCTAAGTGCAGAGGGATCAAGTGCAGAGGGATCACAGGGGCTCGGTGCATCCAAAGGGGTTAATGTGGCTTGAGTTGTGAGCTCTGATCCAGAAAGAAAGTTAACTGTATCACTGATAGCCCTGGGCTCTCACGCTACAGAGGATCCATTCCTTTTAATTTAGGCAAATCCTGGGATATTCTTCATAATGTTCCATGCTGACCCGGGGAAAGTCAGTGCTGAACCCTATGGAGCTCTCTGGTCTCAAAGTCCCCAGCTTATTTTTTATTCACCTCAATGGCTTGTGTAAAAAAAAAAATGCAGTTACAGATTGCAAGCAAATAAAGAGAGAGACTCATAATATTAACCTTTTCTTAAATAGCCAGATCTAATCTCAAAGGCTCTGGGGATCTCTCATTTTATATAATACTCTATAAATATACCATGCATTTCTGAAGAAACTAGCCTATATCAACAAAGCATGTACTAGTTGATGCTTGAATCACAACGTCTGAGAGAATTCCCTGATTCGCGAGTCCTGATCCCAACAGCCAACCCTTTGTCCAGTAACCACAGCTAATGCTGGGAAATGTGCCAGTAATTTACATGGGCTGGTGCTTAGATTAGAGGAGGGCGGCCTACGGAACAGAGCATGAGAAGATCCTTTGAAAACCAACAAACACGCAAGGCCTAGGATGGTGTTAAGATATCAATAAAAACAGGTGTTAACCAGCTTAGCTAAGATGTTAAGGGCTGGGATAATCTTAGCCTGGATCCAGAGAGAGATTTGTCTCTTGAATACTGATGCCTGTGATACACCATTAAAGCCCACAGACTTAATTAGGGGGTTGGGGTTGGGTTGACACTGGTTTGTGTAGACTGTCAATTCTCAAGCTGCTAAAACTGGCACTTGGAGATGGAACGAGCTACAACGGTGGGGAGAATACATGTTTGTGAAAGGGGCATTGAGTAGAACATTTACCCTAGAGACTATGGTGGTGTTTTGAGTTAGAATGAACATGACTGTAGCCTGTATCTCTACCATTAGCTCTGCCATAATCCCGCCAGTAATCAGTTACTGTCAGAACATTTTCTGTACATTCATATTCTAAATGAGCTACTTGTCTAAACAGAGAGGTCTGATATCACACCAGTCAAGACAAGTACAAGGCATATATATATACTTAAGATATATATATATATATATATCTTAAGTATATAGAAACCAAGCAGAAATAATGTATCATCATGGCTGTTGGTGGCAAAACCAGCTAGCATGCCCCATTGTCAAAAAGCTCTGAAACAAAGGGTGTTTAAATCTATCATATGGTCCTTATGGCTTTGCCCTGTCTAACAGTCTAAAATGGCACAAAAAATATGGTAAAAGGTATATGCAATTCATAATCCATTCTAATCCATTCAAGTACATCATCCATGCACATCTTTATGTGGCTATGTCTTAATGTTTTTAGTTTTGTTATCACCTTATCTAAGTTAGATAATAATAGAATAATCCTACCAATATCATCATCATATTATTTATATGCACACATGGGTTGTCTCTGACAATAAGACATTTCAAATAATGGCATGGTTCTCATCCAAGAACCAAAAGTGTCAAGGTGACCAAATCAGTATTCAAGAATGTTTCTTTATGCAGTCATTTGAGAAACTAAGAGTTGGAAAAATACATCAAAGTGCCGTGGATGTGCTAATTTTCTGCCAAACTTATCGGAGGAGAAACAGATAGCACCTAAAGGGGATGTGTAATCTCACCTAAACACCAGAGAAGCGTAACTTCACGCAGGCAAATCCACCACAAGAGAAATAAACAACAAACACTCTCGGTTTGCAATGACAACTCCACCGCGAGTACAGACAACACACAGCGTTTGCATGATGGAAATTACGTGAGCATGTATGAAAAAAAAAAAAAAAAAAATCCAAAGCAAAAAAATCAAAATGTACGACAAACTCCTTTGCTTTGTTCTGTTTTCGTTGAGACTGACTGTGACTGTGATCTTACCGAAGCATCATAACTCAAGTCAAACGGAAACACATGCAAGCAGACATATACTTCATAATCAAATCTGCGTGTAATTAGCAGTGTGTGACTAACAGCTCCGGTGTGACTAACTCCTAGCTTGTGCTAGCTCATTTCCCCCCCTGCCGGAGTGAAGGGTACTTTCTATAAAAACCCCCCTAATGCCCACTGAGACAACAGCAAAAGGACGATACGAACCACTGTTCCTACAATGACAACAACAACAATGTATTGCACATTAGTAACTGTTGAGAGTATTTGAGGATCACACAAGTTACCATTTATATATATATATCATTTTAGAATTGGGTGTGTTATTTTTATAAATATACACACACATTTACGTATTTGCATATTTTAATTATGGTTCAGAGAGAATGAACACTTTATATTTATGATTATGGTGATAGAATTGGGTATGCAATAATAGTCAGTGGGGGGGTGTTTCACACTAAGGTACTGATTAATGCAGAGAAACATGTCTTCTGTCTGGCATCAATGCTAAAACTACACAGAAGACAAACACCCGCGCTTTTAAAGTATGTCTGTCTGTCTGTCTGTCTGTGCTTCCGTCATTACGTTTGTCGTCATACGGCCACAGAACATGACTCTGTGAGTGACCGACTCTGTTGGCCACTCATGTATGGCTATCAACACAGAGACACATAGAATACACAATGAATCCGTTCCGAACAACCCAAAAGCCTGTGCGATTTTGAGACAGCTATTGGAGAACCAGCTAACCGCATAACCAGACACAGTCAGTGACCTGGTTTCCCATGACTGTGAGTTGCCTTTTTTCCTTGGCGACCAGAAGGTACATAAACATACTGTGCATTTCACTCGTCCGGACGCTGCACCTACCTCCCCTGTCACTTAAGAAAGCCAAGGGGCAACGCACCCGCGAGAGGCCTGGCCAATCACCCTTAAGATCCAAAGGCCTTGTCTTATGTTGTGAATGTCAACAAAGCAGTTAGCAGAGGCGATTAGCAAAGAGAGCGCAAACGAGAGAGAGAGAGAGAAGGCGAATGCTGGGGAGGGAGGGAATGGAGGAGTGAGGGGTGGGCAGGGTGCGGGGGGGGGGGGGGGGGTTGGTGAGAGAACACACAATTATAAAAGCTTCATTTCTTCAGAGAACCATAAAGTCCCGTCCCAGAAGGGCAGCCGAGCACAAATCAATTTCTTTCAGTCGATTACAAGCACTGAGGTTCTAACCTTCATTTGTGAGTCTAATACTCAGACAGTTATGTAGAACACATGCCAATTAAGCAATTCTGCCGGAATAAAGAGGGCCGCGAACTGACGCGATTATGGGGGCCAGGCCCCTGAGGAGGGCAGGTTACGCGGCTCCGGAGCCCAAAGAGGACGAGCAGCCGGGGAGGGGCCCTGATCGAGGGAGGACAGGACACAGGGAGGAGGAGAACAGCAAGGGTACAGAAGGATGAAGGATGAAGAGAGGAGGAAGAAAGTCATTTATTAAGTCTAATCCTCCGTGAAATGCTTGCATGCTAGTAAGGGGGGGGGGGGGGGCAGGGGGAGTGTGTGTGTGTGTGTGTGTGTGTGTGGGGGGGGGGGCAGTAGGGGTCACGGTAACCCCACGGAGGCCCAGAGGAGAGGTGATGTATTCACCGCCCACTAAGGGTCATGATGCTGATGTGCTCTGTGTAAAACCCCCCCCCCCCGCTCTCCGATAACACTCCCCGTCGGGGTCACGGTCGGCGAGACCACGGCCTTTGTGGAAAAGTTTGGCCCGAGCCACCACCGCTGTGCATTGGACACGGTTTGATCTTTCCTTCTGTAAGCACCACGGCAAGCGTGAACCAAGCACCACCACCACCACCACCGCCACCGCCACTGCTGCTGCTGCTACTACCACGAGACAAGAGGACTGGATTAGCAGTCACTGTGGCCCGGATGGGAGTTCTTCAGCTGTAAAAGATAAGACGCGCCTCCTGGAGCACCCTCCGTGTTATAACCGCCGCGCGTCTCAACAATAGCCGGCGGCGGCGGCGTTAGCGGCCGGTCCGCGTCCCTTTTCACATCCTTTGACGGAAATCAATTCGCCGACTTGAGGAATGAAAAGGGCGCCGTCGTTTTTCCAGGCTCTCTCTCTCTCTCTCTCGCCACACGCGGTCCGGCGCCACGCGGCGCCGCGTCAGGTCGGCCATCTTCCCCCTTGATTCGACGGCGCCCGGGGTGCGTGTCTCCTCCACGCGGGCGGGGAGATCAACACATTGTCATTCTCTGCCCAGGCACACCTTCACCGCCGCAGCCCCCCACCCCCCCACCCACCCACTGCTGCCGGAAGATTTATGGTAATTCCTGATAGCCTGTGATAGGATGCAGCCCATAAACCCCTGTGAGGTATGCGTTTCTATGGTAACCCCTTTCCTCCAATCTAGCCCTGTGTTTTCTTGGTCTTTTTTCCTATCCCCCCCCCCCCCCCACACAGACACACACACACCCACCCCTTGTTTCCTTTCTGTATTATGGATGCTGCCTCTTTGGCTGCCTGCGGTAGGAAACGCGATGCGGTAGGAAACTGCGACGGCGGCGGCGGCGGTAGGAAACGCGAGCGACGCAGACACAGATGTTTCCCCGTCGCCTTTTAATCTCCCCTATTCCCCGGGCGCCGCGCCCGAGAAACACACTCTCCCTTTAGAGTGGTAATTGGACGAGATGAATAACAAATAAACAACACAAAACAGCGGCCCGCGTTTGGCGGGGAGCACTTTAACAGTTTGGGAATGATCACACTTTATGGCTACTGATGCCTCGGGAGACGGGAAGGCGAGGCGGCGAGTCTTTCAGGAGCGCGCCACGGGACCGCGGGTTTCTCTCTCTCTCTCTCTCTCTCTCTCTTTCTCTCTCTCTCTGGCTTGTCTCATCAGTGGAAGATCTAGCCCGGCCCAGGCTGGAGCGCCTCATTAAGAGACGGAGCATTACCATAAAAACTATAACGCACGGCGCCACCGTTCCCCCCCCCCGCCCACTCGGCTACCCAAAGGCCCTCGGCGCCCGCTGCCCGCCGCCGCCACCGCCACACGCCTTTGCCATCCACGCCATGCCGGCCCGTATGGAAAGCTTAACTCCCCCCCCCCTCCCCGAAACAAATGTGTGAAGCAATCTGTCTCACGCCGCCATACATCACGTCGCGCCCCCCCCCCCCCCCCCCCAGCACCCACTGTCCTGCGAGACGGTGTGCGCGAGAGGGAGGAACACACACTTCAAACAAACATGGCGGAGGAGGAGGGGAGGGGGATCAAAGGCACTGGACATGCCGGACGTGTACAGGAACCAAATAGTTATTTATAGCGCTTTTTACACCCCCGCGGCACCCCCGCCACGAACATACCCACACGATCGCCTTTGGTTCCGGTGACATCATCTGTCTCTATACCTCCCCACCCCCTCCCCCCCACCCACGTCCGCACGCCGTTCGCTTCCCATATGTCACCCACGTGTGAGACCATAAAACCCAGACTTTTTATATTTTTTATTTATTTATTTATTTTTTTTCCGCAGAGTGCACTTTGGCAGATTCATTGCTTATAGACCCGAGATAGTGATTTGATTAAGTGTTGCCAGACGCCCGCATCGTATGTCGGCGAAAACACTTTCGGAGCGTTCTCTTTTTTTCTTTTTTTTTTTTTGGGGGGTTTCATCGTGCCAACAAAACGACAAGCCGAAAAAGCACCGGCAACACCGGCAACACCTGCCTGTCTGCCGAGGCTCGGGGTGTTTGTCGGCGGCGGCGGCGCGGCCGCGGTAAATACCGGCGCGTCTTTTCAGACACGCCGTGACATCTGAAACACCGGAGCTACCCGAGCTATTTTCCTGAAGGAAACCACAAAAAAAAGGAGAAAAAAAAGAAGGCTAGTTGCTTTTTTTTTTTTCTCCCTTCTCCCTGAAGGGCTTTATTACAGGAGGATATTTTGAAAGGCTATCAAATGTGCCAAACATTTACTTTGATAACTCCATCAGATGGCATCCTGGGTTTAATGGCGGCAATCTGCAAACGCTGAGCCGCACGCCCGGAGCTCAGACGATAATGGCGGGGAAATAAATGTGAGGAAGGAATGAATAAAATCCTTCTTTTTTTTTTTTTTTTCTTTCTTTCTTTTTTTTTTTCTCTCTCCCCTTCCAGTTCATAAATAATGCACCTTGCGCTCGACCAGAGAGCGGCGCCCTATTTAACTATGCATGGCCCACGCCAACATGGCCGACACCAACGCGGCGTGTATACGGTCGGGTCATCGCGACCGGCGCCGGCTGGAGGAGAACCCCGGGGCTCCATCAAGCCCCGGCCCGCCTTGGCGCCCACCACCCACTTGGAGCGAAGCCTCCCCCCCCCACCCCCACCCACTCACCCACCCACCCTCCCCCACCCTCCCCCACCGAGGCAGGGGCTTCCAGCCGCCGCGGGGGTGGGGCAGCCGCGGGGGTGGGGGGGGGGGGGGGGGGGGAGGCCAGCTCCGCCCACCGCACAGCCCCCGCCGCCGTTCTCCCTGGAGGCTGGCCCGCTGCGGCTCGGGAACCAAGCGGGAAACAGAGAAACAACTAAATAAGGGGGATCAAACGGAGAGAGAGAGAAGAAACGGGAGAAATACAAAGTGCAGGACTAATTATCCAATTAATGTGCAATTAAGCTCATGCGGCCTAATGGTCTGTGTTGTATTTGTTAATGACTTTGGCTGACTGAGGAGCCTATTCAACTCACTGTGGGCTAATGTTTGAAGCAGACACACTCAAACAGCCTTATAAGCGCAAATGAGCCCAATACGGTGGTGGTACAATTAGTAGGTGTCAGGCTTATATAGTAATTCAATATGAAAACCCTTTAATGCATGTGGGCACGGTATGCTAATGTATATTGTGTATTATTTTGTGTGTTGTTCTAAGGGCATACCGACTACAAATTTGCAGAAAATCAACCCCCTGACACATAATTCAACAAAGCATTTCATTAAGAATTTAATTATCTGCCGTAGCACAGTTTTCTAATGAATGCTAATTATATTCAAGCTAATATTTAATCACACACAATTTCTACAGTCAACTCCGTGCGCGGAAATACCAATTCCGATGAACATGCACTGTTCATTTATTGAACTTCAGCAAGTTAGCGTTATGAAGGGAGAAACATGGGCAATTTTTAAAAATGCCTTTCAATGTGTTATTAGCTTTGACTAATTTCCTGCCCTTCCGAGATTCACTTGGAGCAATATTTTGATGCAATTAATAATGCACACACCACAATTAGGAACATCCATATTTATCACGCTTTCCAGGGAGCACAGAGAGTAAGGACCGTGAGAGGCCATTCAACCCACGACTTGACCCCATCCTAAACAACGCGTTGATTCCTTTGTTGGTGTGGGCCACCACCAGATAAGGTTTATTAAAGCAACATCCATCTCCAAAGTCACAAAGTGGATCACGCTGGAGTGGTGCAAGGTACAACCGCGAGCGAGCGGTGAACTCAAACTGCCCTGAGATAAATGCTATTAACACAATCAGACAAGAGAAGGTAAACACAGAAGGATGTAGTGTGTAGCCACACCCGATAAGACACTCATATAAAGCACAACGTAACTCAACGGCCATAAGGTGATAATACGCCTTTGTAATTTTTATCGCTTCATTGGCACAACTGTGCAAATACACTTTAAACAGCAACAGATCACACACGCGCACACACGGTGTGTGTGTGTTTGTGAGTATGTGTGTGTGTGTGTGTGTGTGTGTGTGTGTGTGTGTGCGTGTGTGTGTCTTTGTATTGGGTGTGCTCATGTTGGCTAGCCTTCTGTTGCCATGTGAGAAAGGCAGCAGCGCAGGTCTAGATTCTTTTGAGGCCACAGAGGCAAATTTCAAAAGGACGGCTACATGCATTCTTCATATTTTTCCTTTTTTTCTCTCGTTCTTTTCTTCATTTTTTTTTATTTTTTACCCAGAGTTCATAGCCAGTGCAATGGAACGCTGTGTGTCTGGGTGAGAGATGAATCACCAGGTCCCAGAATCCCTCAGAGCCCTGCGCCCTGTGACTGGAGCCATCTGGACTTGATCACTATCTGGTACACCTCGAACCCAGACATAAAATGGCTCTCATTTCCTCTTCTCTCTCTCTCTCTCGCTCTCTCTCTCTCTCTCCCTCTCTCTCTCGTTGAGCCCCTCCCCCTCCCCCTCAGCACCAGGTATGTCAACAATCAGATCCGCTGTGAGCGGCCATGTTTTTTGCACTACACGCGTGCTGCGGCTACCGCCAGGGCGTTTCATCTCCCCGACGGCGGCACTCCGGCCCCGATGGCAGACCCGGGGTCCGGGCGGAGCCCCCCGCGTCATCGCTTGTGACTGACGGGTGACACGCGGGGGGAGGGGGGAGGGGGGAGGTTAATGGCTTTCGTGCTCCGCAGAGGAACAACCCCCTCGAGGTGGAGGCGGGAATACCTTTGAAGCTGCTTTGTGACAGACGGAGGGCTCATAATGTTCTCGGGGGTTAAAAGGGATCACCTCGACAGACCGCCGCCCCCCGCCCGCCCGGGTGCGAGGGGCAGAGGCGGGGAGGGGGGGGGGGGGGGGGGGAGGGGCGGAGGAGGGCGGAATAAACTGTGCTTTCGGTTCACGGAAATTTTGCCGCGAAACAGCCTGCAGCTTGTGTTAGTTACCAGACTCGTTTTAAATACTTCTCTCAATGCGAATCCAATTACTGGCAGTCTTTGTTTGCTCAGACAAAAGTGGCTGTGTTCAAGGTCTGTGTCTCTGATTATAATCAATTCCCTTGGGAAATGTGTGTGTGTGTGTGTGTGTGTGTGTGTGTGTGTGTGCGCTGTGTGTGCGTGTGTGCGTGTGCATGTGAGATATGGATTGAGACTTGCCATATGTCAGTGACGGATGTAATTGTCGGTGAGTGTCTGGAAACTTTTGCTCAATGGTTAACAACTTGAAAACAAAAACCAAAAAAAAACGACAAAGAAGACCTCGTCTTCATTTCTCAAAAGCACAAATGAATCAAAAGCCGACTGTGACTCCCCTTGTGCAGCGACCGGCTACTTTTCTATATAACAACCATGACTGATGATCTATACTCAAACTAGTGCGCGACATGAACGTGATGCCTAGAATATATAATTTTTCACCAGGCCCTAAAACTTTGTCAAAAAAAATTGAGTTTTCATATATGTTCAGATAGTGCAAATCAACGTCAAAGTTCCCTGAAATAATAATAATAATAATAACTAGGGTTAATGCCCCGCGGGACATTGGGCGGGACCTCGCCGTAAAGCAACTCGTCGGCACGTGGATGGCGTCCTGACAGGTTGGCGTTTGCACTTGGATGGTGTCGTGACAGGTTGTGTTCACGTGGATGGTGTCCTGACAGGTCGGCGTTTGCACTTGGATGGTGTCGTGAAAGGTTGTCGTTCACGTAGATGGTGTCCTGACAGGTTGGCGTTTGCACATGTATGGTGTCGTGACAGGTCGTCGTTCACGTGGACAGTGTCGTGATAGGTCGTCGTTCACGTGGAAGGTGTCGTGACAGGTTGCCGTTTGCACTTGGATGGCGTCGTGGCAGGTTGTCGTTTGTGGCTGTCAACGCACTGTGCGGTATGGCCGAATTTGACGGCACGCCCTGGCCACGCCCTTCGACGTAGAGTCGCAAATAGCACAACTTTGGTTAACAACCACGTTATAGCTGTACTGACCAATTTTCAAGCAGAACGGATAATTGCCTTGGGAGGAGTTCGTTCAAATAGGATGCGAAAATCGCAGAATTTCGCAACTTTGAAGGCAAATATCTGACTTCCGGTGAGTTGAGGGGTCATGGTCCAAGAGGCTTTTTTGTAGGTCTGGACCGGGTTAACCTCCACACCGAGTTTCATACATGTCAGTGAAACGTGGTGTCGGGGCTGTCGTTTTTAAAGCCTGTAGGGGGCGCTACTACCAGGACAAGCACGATTTTTGGTATGTGAGGTTATGGCAGAGGTATACATGTGTCCTGTGAATTTCATGTTCATACCTATTACGGTGTTTGCACAGTGATATAAAACCCTAACCCTAACCCTAACCCTAACCCTAACCCTAACCCTAACCAAAATTGAATATGGCCCGACTTTGACGGCACGCCATGACCACGCCCTTTGAGGTAGGGTCGCAAATAGCACAACTTTTGGTGAGAATCATGTTCTGAATCTACCCCAAAAATTTGGAGCCCAAGCGACAAATCCCCTGGGAGGAGTTCGTTCAAATAGGAGGCGAAAATCGAAAATGGCAAAAATTAAAACGGAAATATCTGACTTCCGGTGGGTTTTTTGGTATGGGTCCAATAGGCTTTTTTGTAGGGCTAGGCCTGTTTAACATGCCCACCGAGTTTTATACATATCGGTGAAAGTCGGTGTCGTGGAAAAAACGAAAAAATTGATTATGGCCGACTTTGACGGTACGCCGTGGCCACGCCCTTTGAGGTAGAGTCCCAAATAGCACAACTTTTGGTTAGAACCATGTTCTGAATCTACTCAAAAAATTTGGAGCCCAAGCGACAAATCCCCTGGGAGGAGTTCGTTCAAATACAACGCGAAAATTGCAAATTTTAAATGCAAATATCTGACTTCCGGTGGTTTAAGGGGTATGGGTCCAAGAGGCTTTTTTGTAGGTCTGGGCCTGTGTAACGTACCTACCGAGTTTCATACATGTAGGTGAAACGTGGTGTCGGGGCTGTTGTTTTTAAAGCCTGTAGGGGGCGCTACTACCACGATAAGCACGATTTTTGGTATGTGAGCTTTGGGCAGCACTATACACGTGTCCAGTGAATTTCATATTCATAACTATTACGGTGTTTGCACAGTGATTTACGCTGCTTTTAGAGCGCCATCCACTGGTAGAATTTTTTCCCCCTTTTGAACCACTCCTCAGGGCGCCATGGGCTAGCAGTCTACCAAGTTTCATTCAAATATCCATTGCCAATGTTGAGATATAAACTTCTTGATTTTAATGAGCGCCACCTGGTGGAAATGACCACAAATTTTGTGAGATGCATAAAGGAGGTACACTGAAGTAGGGCTCCAAGTTTGGTGTCGAACGGACATAGCAATGTGGAGAAATGGTCCACTTACTTTTTTTACGTAAAATGTAGACATCTAAAAAAATATATAAAGCACTATAACACGCTTATCTTCGGGAAATTCAATAAACTTCCAATTACTTTTTTTCATGATACAGAATGTTGATGCTACATGTGGAGTTTCGTGCAAATCGGTGAAAGCCACATCCAATAGATGTCTAGGACGCACTTTTTTGCGTTTTTGCGTTGTAGCCAAAAAAAAGTCATGGCGGAAATGGGCGTGGCCTACATCAGGAGGTGCAGCATGATTGCCCGCATGTGTGGATATAAACATTTTGAGTGTGCGACAAAGTATGCAGGAGTTATTAGCATTACGGGTTTTTTTTTTAAATAGCGCCACCTATAGGTGAGACATTAACGTGTCGCATAGAATATATAATTTTTCACCAGGTCTGATAAGTTTGCCAAAAAAAATTGAGTTTTCGTATATGTTCAGGGGGTTAAAATCAACGTCAAAGATCCCTGAAATAAGAAAAAACACATCAAATACAATAGGGACCTCGGTCCTGTTTCACAGGCTCGGTCCCTAATAATAAATATATCTAAATTGGGTTAATGTCCCGCGGGACATTTGGGGGGACCTCGCCGTAAAAATTGACTCGTCGGCACGTGGATGGCGTCGTGACAGTTCGTCGTTCACATGGATGAAGTCGTGACAGGTCGTCGTTTGCTCAAGGATGGCGTGACAGGTTCTCGTTTGTGGCTGTCCACGCACCTTGCGGTATGGCCGACTTTGACTGCACACCCTGGCCACGCCCTTCGAGGTAGAGCCATAAATAGCACAACTTTAGTTAAGAACCACGTTTCAAATGCACTGACCAATTTTGAAGCAGAACGGAAAAATCGCTTGGGAGGAATTTGTTCACAAACATGGGTATAAAAGACGAAATAATTGAATATGGCCGACTTTGACGGGAAGCCATGACCACGCCCTTTGAGGTAGGGTCGCAAATAGCACAACTTTAGTTAAGAACCACGTTTTAAATGCACTGACCAATTTTGAAGCAGAACGGAAAAATTCCATGGGAGGAGTTCGTTCACAAACATGGGTATAAAAACGACATAATTGAATATGGCCGACTTTGAAGGAAAGCCATGACCACGCCCTTTGAGGTAGGGTCGCAAATAGCACAACTTTTGGTGAGAGTCATGTTCTGAATCTACCCCAAAAATTTGGAGCCCAAGCGACAAATCCCCTGGGAGGAGTTCGTTCAAATAGGACGCGAAAATCGAAAATGGCAAAAATTAAAATGGAAATATCTGACTTCCGGTGGGTTTTTTTGTATCGGTCCAAGAGGCTTTTTTGTAGGGCTAGGCCAGGGTAACATCCATACCGAGTTTCAAACAAATCGGTTAAAGTCGGTGTCTTGGAAAAAGGCAAAAAATGGATTATGGCCGATTTTGACGGAACACCGTGGCCACGCCCTTTGAGGTAGAGTCCCGAATAGCACAACTTTTGGTAAGTCCCACGTTCTGAACCTACAAAAAAATTTTGAAGCCCAACCGGCTAATCCCCTGGGAGGAGTTCGTTCAAATAGGAAGCAAAAATCGCAAAAAATCGCAACTTTGGAGGCAAATATCTGACTTCCGGTGGGTTAACGGGTATAGGTCCAAGAGGCTTTTTTGTAGGTCTGGGCCTGGTTAACGGGCCTACCGAGTTTCGTACATGTAGGTGAAACCTGGTGTCGGGGCTGTCGTTTTTAAAGCCTATAGGGGGCGCTATTACCACGACAAGCACGATTTTTGGTAAGTGAGGTTTTGGCAGAGGTATACACGTGTCCTGTGAATTTCATATTCATAACTATTATGGTGTTTGCACAGTGATTTATGCTGATTTTAGAGCGCCATCCCGTGGCAGAATTTTTGTGTCCTTTTAACCCCTGCCTCAGGGAGCCCTGAGGTATGTGCCTACCAAGTTTTGTGTTAATAGCACTTGCCAATATGGAGATATAAACTTCTTGATTTTAAAGAGCGCCCTCTAGTGGCAATGACCAGAAATTTGGTAGCTAGCATGGAGGACATATTCCGAGGTAGGGACCAAAATTTGGTGTCGAAAGAATATAGCATTGTGGAGATATGGTCCACTTTCTGTTTTTACAGAAAATTGACAAATCTTTAAAGTTTTGTAACGCGCTGACTATAGATAATTTCAACATACTTTATATGGTGTTTTTGCATATTTCAGTTGGGACATGCTACATGTCAATTTTCGTGCATATCGGAGAAAGCCTGATGGATTGAGGCTGTAAACGCTGTTTTTTAGTTTTTGCGATTTTGCGCGAAAACGAAGGCAGGCGGACTCCCAACACGTTGACACAGCGAGGTGCAGCACGTTTGCCCGAATCTGTAGATGTAACGTTTTTGAATGTACGCCAAATTTTGCGGAAGTTATAGGCGTTACAGACATTGCTCATAAACAGCGCCACCTAGAGGCTTTCCTAGTGTGCGACATGAACGTGATGCCTAGAATATATAATTTTTCAGCAGGCCCTAAAACTTTGCCAAAAAAAATTGAGTTTTCGTATATGTTCAGATAGTGCAAATCAACGTCAAAGATCCCCGAAATAATAATAATAATAACTAAATTTGTTTAATGTCCCGCGGGACATTTGGGGGGACCTCGCCGTAAAAATTGACTCGTCGGCATGTGGATGGCGTCGTGACAGTTCGTCGTTCACATGGATGAAGTCGTGACAGGTCGTCGTTTGCTCAAGGATGGCGTGACAGGTTCTCGTTTGTGGCTGTCCACGCACTGTGCGGTATGGCCGACTTTGACGGCACACCCTGGCCACGCCCTTCGAGGTAGAGCCGTAAATAGCACAACTTTAGTTAAGAACCACGTTTCAAATGGACTGGCAAATTTTGAAGCAGAACGGAAAAATCCCTTGGGAGGAATTTGTTCACAAACATGGGTATAAAAGACGAAATAATTGAATATTGCCGACTTTGACGGGAAGCCATGACCAGGCCCTTTGAGGTAGGGTCGCAAATAGCACAACTTTAGTTAAGAACCACGTTTCAAATGGACTGGCCAATTTTGAAGCAGAACGGAAAAATCCCATGGGAGGAGTTCGTTCACAAACATGGGTATAAAAACGACGTAATTGAATATGGCCGACTTTGAAGGAAAGCCATGACCACGCCCTTTGAGGTAGGGTCGCAAATAGCACAACTTTTGGTGAGAATCATGTTCTGAATCTACCCCAAAAATTTGGAGCCCAAGCGACAAATCCCCTGGGAGGAGTTCGTTCAAATAGGACGCGAAAATCGAAAATGGCAAAAATTGAAACGAAAATATCTGACTTTCGGTGGGTTTTATGGCATGGGTCCAAGAGGCTTTTTTGTAGGGCTAGGCCAGGTTAACATCCATACCGAGTTTCAAACATATCGGTTAAAGTCGGTGTCTTGGAAAAAGGCAAAAAATGGATTATGGCCGATTTTGACGGAACGCCGTGGCCACGCCCTTTGAGGTAGAGTCCCAAATAGCACAACTTTTGGTAAGACCCATCTCCTGAATCTACCCAAAAAATTTGGAGCCCAACGGGCAAATCCCCTGGGAGGAGTTCGTTCAAATAGGATGCGAAAATCGCAAAAATTCGCAACTTTGAAGGCAAATATCTGACTTCCGGTGGGTTAACGGGTATGGGTCCAAGAGGCTTTTTTGTAGGTCTGGGCCGGCTTAATGGGTCTACCGAGTTTCATACATGTAAGTGAAACGTGGTGTCGGGGCTGTCGTTTTTAAAGCCTAAAGGGGGCGCTATTACCACGACAAGCACGATTTTTGGTATGTGAGGTTTTGGCAGAGGTATACACGTGTCCTGTGAATTTCATATTCATAACTATTATGGTGTTTGCACAGTGATTTATGCTGATTTTAGAGCGCCATCCCGTGGCAGAATTTTTGTGTCCTTTTAACCCCTGCCTCAGGGAGCCCTGAGGTATGTGGCTACCAAGTTTTGTGTTAATAGCACTTGCCAATATGGAGGTATAAACTTCTTGATTTTAAAGAGCGCCCTCTAGTGGCAATGACTCGAAATTTGGTAGCTAGCATGGAGGACATATTCCGAGGTAGGGACCAAAATTTGGTGTCGAAAGAATATAGCATTGTGGAGATATGGTCCATTTCCTGTTTTTACAGAAAATTGACAAATCTTAAAAGTTTTGTAACGCGCTGACTTTAGAGAATTTCAACATACTTTATATGGCGTTTTTGCATATTTCAGTCGGGACATGCTACATGTCAAGTTTCGTGCATATCGGAGAAAGCCTGATGGATTGAGACTGTAAAAGCTGTTTTTTAGTTTTTGCGATTTTGCGCGAGAACGAAGGCAGGCGGAAATACAACACGTTGACACAGCGAGGTGCAGCACATTTGCCCGAATCCGTAGATATAACGTTTTTGAATGTGCGCCAATTTTTGCAGAAGTTATAGGCGTTACAGAGGGTTCGCATAAACAGCGCCACCTAGAGGCTTTGCTAGTGCGCGACATGAACGTGACACCTAAAATGTATAATTTTTCACCAGGCCCTAAAAGTCTGCCAAAAAAAATTGAGTTTTCATATATGTTCAGATAGTGCAAATCAACCGCAAACTTCCCCGAAATAATAATAATAATAATAATAATAATAATAAACGAATCAATTTCAAAAGGGACCTCGTCCTGTTTCACAGGCTCGGTCCCTAATAACAAATAAACGAACCAATTTCAAAAGGGACCTCGTCCTGTTTCACAGGCTCGGTCCCTAAAAATCTGTTTCCTATACCAGCAGGGTCTGTCCTGTTAATTGATTACTTGGCCAGATGTTCTCAACAACGTCGTCATTAGTGTAACAGGGGATGGACCACCTGTTCCACTTAGGACCAAATCAGCTGTCAGGGGAAAGTCACTGTTGCGTCAACATTTGCATCAGGGGCAGTCATTTTATGAACGTGTCAAAAACCTGAATTTCCACACAGCGCTATATATCGGTTATAGTAGCCGGCGAGTAGCTCAGTGGATTGAGCGGGTCGTCCACTAACCGGAGGGTTGGCGGTTCGATCCCCACCTCCAACTTGCAAGGTGTCCTTGAGGAAGACACTGAACCACTGAACATGTATGACAAATGTACAGATTGTAAGTCGCTTTGGACAAAAGGGTCTGCTAAATGTAAATCATATACGGTATATATATACTGTATATTATATTAGTATCCTCACTATGTATTGTGTATGATTGTATTGTTATTGTTAGAATTACAGTTAGTATTAGTAGGCGTATATTCTCTGCTGTGTGTTGTTGTTATGGCGGAGGGCCTGATGAATTCCAAAATGTTAATATTGTCATTTCAATTTGCAAACCTCTGTCTTACAAAGCCCCCGTCCCAGCTCTAAATCACATTAAGCATGGCAGCCATCAGCCAAGGCCCTGGAAACAATGTCATTCTGCTTCTTCAGCTCGGGATCATTACTCCCGGTGCGTTTTGGGGGGGGGGGGGGGCTGTTTACAAGCTTAATAAATAGATGCACAGAACATCTGGGAGCCACAGAAGAGCGGTAAAGTAGCAGGCTCTTAAAGGAACAACTGTCCCCCCTAAAAACCCTACGACTCCTTCAACCTGTCTGTGCTGGTGCTGAATGACTTTTAAACAGAGAAGAGGATAAACAGCTAAATTTAACGATTGGTTGGGTTTGCCGCAGGGCAAAAAAAAGTAATTCCATTGGCAGACTTCATCTGTCCATGAACATGATATATACACAGAAAGAAAACCGATGCAGAACTTTACCCTTTCGGTCACTTTCAAGTTTATGAGCAAATTCAACCTGGTTGGCACACGCATATTCAACCTGGATATTCAGATGTGTAAACAGTGATCATGTGCAATATTTACACAGCATCGCAGCCGCACTGACTGCCTTGTGACCCGACCAGAGAGAGAGAGAGAGAGAGAGAGAGAGAGAGAGAGAGAGAGAGAGAGACAGAGAGAGAAAGAGAGAGGGAGAGAGAGAGAGAGAGAGAGAGAGAGAGAGAGAGAGAGAGAGAGAGAGAGAGAGAGAGAGAGAGAGAGAGAGTTTACGTGCCCCCACCTACCTCATGCTACCGAGACCTCAATCATTCAAGACCCGGCTAAAATCTGGACACCTGTTTCAATTGCCTCAACGGGAAGGACAAGGGGGTGGGTTGGAGTGGGTGGGTTGGAGTGGGTGGGGTGGGTGGGTGGGGGGTATTGGTCCAAAAAATCGATAATCGGTCCAGAGTGTCCCCCGGTGTTGGTGGGGAACCACTGAGCAGAGGCTGGGTAGCGCGGGTGTATGTGTGTGTGTGTGTGTGTGTGTGTGTGTGTGTGTGTGTGTGTGTGTGTGTGTGTGTGTGTGTGTGTGTGTGTGTGTGTGTGTGTGTGGGGGGGGGGGGGGGTGTAAACATCTCGGCAGCTCCAAGGGCAGGCGGTACAATAACTTAGGGAATGTTTCACGTCTTTGTCTCTCTGTGGGGCGGATAACTCACACGGGGGGGGGGGGGGGGGGGTGGAGGGTGGAGGTGGAGGTGGTGGAGGTGGTGGTTGGGGGGGGGGGTTGCCGGCGGTGTCATTTGTTATGGGCGCCGATGCCGTGTTCGCGCGTCACGCGGGGTGATTCATCGCCTCAGCCCCGCAGCCACCCAGTGGGTTGGGGGGTTGGTGGGGTGGTGGTGGGGGGGTGAGGGTGGTGGGGGAGAAACCGCGGTGAAAACAACCACACTGAGACAGAAGCAGCAGCAGACTGATTGGGATCCGCTCATTATGACTCCTCGCTCAGCTTTCAGAAGTCTTGTTTTTTTTTTTTCCCGAGGACGTCGACGGAGGTTATTCCCGGGCGGGGCCGGGCGGCGTGCTGAGGCGAGGGGGGGGAGGAGCAGCACGCGGCAACAGAGGAGGAGGAGGAGGAGCGGCGCGTTGCCGAGACACGACGAGCAGGCGAGATGTTTCCAGCTCGTCAGGCCCCCCCCCCCCCCCTGTGTGAGGCGGCAGTCTGACGTGGGACAACGCGGGTCCACACTTCTGGAACCTTTGGCAGCCCGAGCCTTTGTGTCGGGAAAAATCTCCCGCGGCAAATAATAAGCGCAGAGGGGGGGGGGGGGGGGGGGGGGGGAGAAAAAGTTGGCTCATCTTCCCGTTGCCGGTGCAAGAGCGAGAAATTAAAAGTTTCGGGGGGGGGGGGGAAAGGTAAGTTTCAACCTCTGGCCACTTACTTCTGACTCGACACAATCTCCGCAAGGAGGCAGGAATGCAAATCACGGACACGGCGGAAAAAAAACCGCCTGCCAAAGCACAGCCCTCCGGCGCCATCTTTCACGTCCCAAAAAAACAGAAAGGTCAAACTCGCTGGCAGCCCGCGTTTGGGTCGGCCTAATAGCCTCACTTTTCACCCCATCTCGGAGAATTACAGCGGCCGTTAAGTGTGCTTAATGAACGCCATAAAGCTGGCCTATAAAAAAAAAAAAGAAAAAAGAAAAAAAAAAAAGAGGTGCTTTCGGTGTGTGTGTGTGTGTGTGTGTGTGCCTGTGGGCGGGGCGTTCACACAGGTCTGCTGTGCACGGATCAGGAACTTCCTGTACCCTACCCGCCTACCCCCCATCCCCCCAACTACCCTCCCTCCCCCATCTCCCCGCTCGCCATGGCGTTAAGGACGCCCGCCGACGGGACCCACGCAGAGAGCGGGGAGGAGGAGGCGGAGTCGGGGGGGAGGGGGGCGTGGGCGGGCAGGTAGGGGTCGCTTCCGCTTGCGTTAATAAGCTCTAATATTTCAAAGGAGGACACGGGGGCCCTGTGCACTGACCGTTATATTAAAAATCAAAAAGGTGTGACCTCGTTAAGATGGATGCCTGGTCGTTGGAAGGGGTGGGGGTGGGGGAGCGGGGGAGGGGGGGGTCCCGCGGTGCCTCTTGCCCCGCTGATGGAGCACTGCATTAAAAAGGCACCTCTTTGCTTTTTAAAGCTACCGGGCTCCGGCTGCAGATATATATACGGCGAGAGCACCGGGGAGCGTTACGAGTGGCATTTAATTAAAGAAAAGTAAGCTGTGGGGTTTTATGGACTGGCCAGGGGATTGCCGGGATCCTGGTAAGTAAGTGGAAATGAAGGATGCTTGAAAGGCGGCATAAATCTAACTGGCGCGCCAACTTAACCTTCCTCTCCCTTGTAAAAGTCAGGAGCTAGGACGACGCGCCGCAGACCGCTATCTCCCCTTTCGACCATGTCGGTTGGGCGGGGGGGGGTGGGGGGGCGGGGCTCTCGTTTAGATTTGCGACGGGCGCGACGTTAAGGGACAGTGGACACAATAATAAAAAAAGCATAACTCATCCGCTGACGACCGCATAACAAGGTAATAAAACACGCATTACCGCGGGATGACGACACGGTTAATATTTATTGTCTGGACAAATATCCGTCGAGATAAAAAAAATAAAAATAATAATCATGGAACTTTGTTGGGGGACCGGATAGTCGAGTAAACGCGGTGTTTTGACTCCCGGACCGACGGGTTTTTCACCGGAAAAAAACAAACCCAAAACCTGTGACTGGATAAACCACATGGCTGAACGGTAACTAGCAATAAACCTAGCGGAGCGCGGAGGCGCCCCTCAGACGGGTCTGGTGCTGGTCGCGCCGCTGATTAACAGGCTTGGTAATTAGTGTCTCCACGACAATGACAAACGGGCAACACCTGAACCTTTCTGTAGACTGCCTTGTTAGGGGAGGGGGGGGGGGGGGGGGGGGGACATCTGAGTGCCCTGACAAAGTTATCATTTAGGAGAGCGCTCTTAATTGCCCTGGCACCGTTATGGATGGCTCGCAAACAAGAGGCACAGCTGTTTTGACGCGGCGCGCCGAGGAAGAGGAGGAGGAGGAGGAAGAGGAGGAGGAGGAGGGGGAAGAGGAGGAGGAGGAGAAAGAAGGGGAGGAGGAGGAGGAGCAGGAGGAGGAGGAGGAGGGCGATCACAAGGAGGATCAGAAGGCAGAGCGTCTCGTCTCGATGTGCTCCGAGATAAGCCCAGCGCAGGCCTGCGGTCCCCGGGAGCAGCGACGAAGACAAAGGTCTCTTCGTCGTGCCAGCAGACGGTGTGAGATAGCAGCGGTTAGGTCGGGGAGGGGGGCGACGACCGCATTAATAAAGAAAAGGTCTAAAATAATAAAAGAGTCCTCCGGTAGACGGCAGGGGAAAGCACGTGAAGTCACGCACGGAACGCCTGCCTGGAAACGAGGCCTTGCGCGGCGAATCTATATGGCTGGAGGGTATTCTCTGGCACCGGAGTAATGGCGGTATGAAAGTATTAAATAAAAAGAAATACATCATTTGCGGGAGATGTGCGAGCGCAAACGCCGGGCACTTGAGTGTAACTGTAAAAAAAAAAGAAAAAAAAAAAGAAAAAAAACATCTGCCCTTCTTGATCTCCATTGTGCTTGTTTCACCGCCGCGCGCGAAGAGAGCGAGGGGCTAAGTATTCCGACATAATCGCAGACGAATCGCCGTGGAAACCCATCAAGCTCCGCGTCTCGGTGAAGCCCAGATTACAGACTTTAATAATAGAGAAAGTGCACTCTGTGCTATGAGGGTCTATATTTAACAGCAGCAGCAGTGACTGACTGCGGGCCGGCTGGCCAGAGGCTCCCCCCCCCCCCCCCCATCGTCATCCATCCAGTCAGACAGACGCTGCCTCCGCCGCCGCTCACAGCTGAGCTGAGGGGCCGCCGACTCCGCCTGCAAAAGGGGGGGCCCCTGGTCCTTGAGACGTGGCACAGGGAGCGAGGGGGGGGAGAGAGGGCCTAACCCACCCCCCCCCCTCCCCCCACCCCACACTCAGAAATCAAAGTCCACACTTCCATAATCGCCCGCCGTCGTCTGGGTCGTAAGGTCAGGGGGTTAACCCCACACACACACACACACACATCCCTCCTCCTTCCGAGATATTTATTTTCTTTTTCCAGCTTTGTTTAAAACCAAATTAGAGTTTCCGTCGGGAAGCAGACAGGGAAGCGGGGGGGGGGGCTGTCTCATTCCCTAAATATTTTGAGAGCTGGTAATTTGCTTTCTGTGATATGAAATGATTTCCTTTGGAGTTAGGAATCAAATGATTTCCATATGTCTCCCGGGCAGTGTGTGTGTATCTGTCTGTTTGCATTTGTATGTGCATGTATGTGTGCGTGTGAGTGTGTGTGTGAGTGTGTGTTTGCCTATGCGTATGTATGTACGTGTGTGTGTGTTTGCATATGCGTATGTATGCACGTGTGTGTGTGTGTGTGTGAGTGTGTGTATGTGTGCGTGTGTGTGCATGCTAATATGCGGAGACCCGGGGGGGGACACACCTAGTGTTGAGACACCTTGGGTTGTGAGACACTGTGTGTTAGACCTGTTAGGTGTGTGACACACACACACACACACACACACAGGGAGCGAGGATGGCGGTGGATCACAGCGGGGGGGGGGTCCTCGGCCCTCCTCACATGGGGGCCGAGGCTGACGCCTCTGGGGAGGAGAAGTGACACCGCTGCACTCTGTTTACTCGGACGGTTAGAGTCAAACAAAGTGTCCCAGTCGTTGACTAGTAGATCAGTATTGACACCAACTATATGGTTTTGTGTGAGCGGGTCAATATGTTACCAATAAGGTAGATGGACTGCCGTATAGCACACACAGTAGGGTCACGAAACAAAGAGAATTTTATAGCAGGTTTTGTGCG
Organism: Urophycis tenuis; assembly: GCA_036785325.1. Lineage (NCBI taxonomy): Eukaryota > Metazoa > Chordata > Actinopteri > Gadiformes > Phycidae > Urophycis > Urophycis tenuis. The sequence goes on along the minus strand of JAXIVH010000026.1, from coordinate 3,915,309 downwards.
GCTTAGCCCGGTAATGTATTGCCTTGCTTTTTTTTTTTACATTGTCACTTTAAAGTTTTCCATTGAATGCGTTGTGAATACATTCAATAAAGTGTGCTGATGAATGCCCCTGGTTGTTTTCCTTTAAATCTGGTCATCGAGTCCAAGACAGCCCACGGCAGAAAAAAATGGGATGTTGTTCCGCACGAAGAAGTTTCCCCTCAAGGCGAGCGCAAAGGCACTCGCAGTTTTTTTTTAAATAACGGCTGTGAATAAGCTGTAACGTTCCACAGCATCATCAATCCCCGGCATTATCACAGAGTCTGTTGAGCCTGCACTCTCTCTCTCGCTCTCTCTCTGGGGACTTCTAAAAAGACAC
>JAXIVH010000026.1:3906203-3913703 GCA_036785325.1 Urophycis tenuis | reverse complement strand
GCAAGCGTTGTTAATGAGTGGGAGTATGATGAGGGCAACAAGACGTCACTCCGTGTCACACAGAGATGGTTAACGGGCCGGTAAACAACCTGGCCCTGACAGATTGCTCAGATTGTCACTGTAGAAACCCGAGCCTGTTTTAAGTTTACTGACCCGCGGCCGGCCGTAAAAAAAACCTTCGTCGTGATGTATAGTCGTCTTGACAGGATAACAACAGACCGTTATTGGATGTGTGAGTGGGTCCTTTTCTTTATGTGTCAACGTCACTGCTCTTTAGAAAAAACCTCCCACACACATGGCCATACACAGGTGTGCACACAGACACACACACACACACACACACACACAGAGACCACACACACACACGCACACACACACACACAACACACTCACACACACTCGCACACACACACACACACACACTTGCAAACACGTTGATGGTCGACTGAAGGTTACACTTGTCACGGCCCCCCACTTCCACCTAGCCCCCGGCCCCTCTCTCATCTCTGTGTCCGCCTGTGTGTTTGTGTGCATGCGTGTGTGTGTCTGTGTGTGTGTTTGCGTGTGTGTTTGTGTGTCTGCGTGTGTGTCCGCCTGTGTGTCCGTGTGTGTGTTTGTGCGTCTGCGTGTGTGTCTGTGTGTGTGTTTGCGTGTGTGTTTGTGTGTCTGCGTGTGTGTCTGTGTGTGTGTTTGCGTGTGTGTTTGCGTGTGTGTCTGCGTGTGTGTTGTGTCTGCCTGTTTGTCTGCGTGTATATCTGCGTGTATGTCTGCGTGTGTGTTTGCATGTGTGGTTTGTGGGTCTGCGTGTGTGTCTGCATGTGTGTGCGTGTGTGTTTGCGTGTGTGTTTGTGTGTCTGCGTGTGTGTCTGCATGTGTGTCTGTGTGTATGTTTGCGTGTCTGCGTGTGTGTTTGTGCGCCTGCGTGTGTGTTTGTGTGTCTGCGTGTGTGTCCGCCTGTGTGTTTGTGTGTCTGCATGTGTATCTGCATGTGTGTCTGCAGTGTGTGTTTGTGTGTCTGCCTGTGTGTTTGTGTGTGTGTGCGTTCCGGCTTCCAGTCATCCTGTTGGCGGTCCCTCTCATCGCCTCGTCGTTTCCCGGATTCTAATCCCCCGTCTTGCCGTCCCATCTCGTGGCCAGATCGCTGGGCGTCATCGCCCCCCACATCAGCGACACTCCCGCCGCTTAGAATTAACAGTTCCTCTTGAAGTTCGTCCGCGCTAAGTTGGACTGATTGCCCTTTTCTCTCGGTTTTTCTCCAATCCCACGCCCCGCTTTTTTTCCTGAGATATATATATTTTTTGGGGCGGCTGCCTATCCGCCTGCCTGGTCCACGTCTCCGTTCAGCGCTCCCCCCCCCCCTGTCGGCCCGTTAAAACCGCTACCGTCCTCTGTCTCCGTCCCCTCCCCCGCCTGTCTCTGGAACGTGGCCTACATCGGAGGCCCCTATATGAAGGCGCCAGCCTCCGCCTCTTCAGTCGTGTTTCCTCCGGGCGCATTGCTCCAGATGCTTCCGCGGAGCGCGCACAGACCCCGAGGCTAACCTTGTCCCGGTGCTGTACCTGTCTCTCACAATGGGGGAGGGGGGGGGGGGGGGGAGGGGCTTATGGATGCAGACAGCAGCATAGCGTTGTCCCCTGCATCACCACCATGTATGTATGTTTCATGAATCTATAATGGACGATATAACTGCAGACACATGCTTCACTGTCATCTGCGCATAACAAAATAGTGGTTGGACTAGTATAGTGTTTCTAAAGTGTTAAGGGGTACATGTTTCCATGTGTATATATGTGATATATATTATTGAATATTGAATATTATATGTATATATATATATATATTCAACATGTGTATCACGTGTTGAATATTACCATAATAGGGACAAATGGAGGGTGTGACCTTCACGATCAATACATATGGCAAGGAAATAATAATAACAATAATAACAACAACGCTACGGCCCGATGCACCAGCCTTAAGGGAAATGTTGTTTGATGCAGTGATAGCATGGGTCCACAGCAGGGGGGGGGAGGAAAAACCGACCAGCGTCACAAAGCCTTACGGCTATATCCGTAAAAAAAAAAAAAAAAAACTGACTTTCCTCACCACTTTGAAAACACACACTTTTTTCTCCCTCTCCGTCCGCACGCCCAGACACGCGGCAATTAGCCGTCGCGTATTGACAGCTTACGGCGAGATAACGTAATAAAACAAAGAAGGAAATAAAAATTTAAGAAAAAAAAAAACGCCCGGCTCGGCTTTATCTCGTCGTCTCCGTGGCGACGCGTCTGTCTTTTAGAGGCGCCGTATAGTTTCCCTAATCAACCGTAATGGCTTCCTTCTATCGATACCGTAAAAGGACCAAGATTTCAGCGATGAGAGAGAGAGGGAGAGAGAGAGGGAGAGCGAGGGAGAGAGAGAGAGGGAGAGCGAGGGAGAGAGAGAGAGGGAGAGCGAGGGAGAGAGAGAGAGAGCGAGAGAGGGAGAGAGAGAGAGAGAGAGAGACATGCCCGCCCTGTGCTGAACGGGCGGGCGGAATGAGCGAGCGAGAGCAGCCGTCTCTACGCGGGGCCGAGAAAGCCGGTGGATCTTCTAATGAGATCTCCAGAGATGAGCCGCCTTGCTGTAGCTCCAAGACACAATTAGGGCCCCGGCATTACACTTACCTCCGAGATGGTCCTGTAGGGGGGGGGGGGGGGAGACCGGGAGGTGAGCCGCGCGCACAAGCATGAATGTCGAGCAACGGACGGATGAAGTGATAGACCGTGGCCCGCCGTGGCGCGTCAGGGGCCTGCAAACCGGTTGCCGTGAACATTAAAAAAATGCGATTCACGCACCCCCCGACCGTGCCTGGTGCTGTTTTGTCGTCTCCATCTTCTGAAATCCATACACAAATCAATTGGCTGTGATGCGGTGTTAACACGTTCACTCGCCCCCTGCGCCCCCAACAGGGGAAAACCTCTTCCGGAAGCTACCTTCCTTCTGTTTGTGTTTTTAAAAGTAAGCAAATCTCATCCGAAGATGCTCAGTGCGCACAGCAAGAGGGGCTTTCTTGTTAGCGTGTGACGATTCATCGGCCACACAGAGATGCATTTTTGAATGGTGTAGTTCACCGTTCCATCTCCCCCGGTAACAGTTTCCTTCAACCGGAAAAAAAAAAAGACAGTTTTTTTCCATAGAGTCTCGTTGGAACACAACACGTCCGTCAGAGTGACGGGGAAACGTCACGAAGCCCATGGCAACCGTGAGGGCGGAGGTCACGTGACGCAGCAAAGCTTTCCTTCACCTCTGACCTCGTCATGACGGGGGGATGGGGGGTCTTCGGGTTTTCCGAGAATCTTCCTCTTTCTCTTTTTTTTTTTTTTTTTTTTTTCCACGGTTGGGTCATTCTTCATCGTGCGCCGAATCGGTATAGTTCCTTCCGTCCATATTTTTTACCTTTACTATATTGTTATTATTGTGAGTTGCAACTACCTTCGATTTATTTCATTCAATATGAATTCATCCGTCAGAAGCAAAAACGCTAAAGCAATTAGTTGTGAGAATGCTGCGCAGTTGGTATAATTCTTTTAAAAAAAGCGTTGGTTGGAAATTGTAATGACCTGCTGTGTGTAACGGGGAGTTTGTGTCTACCTCATTTAATCTACGTGATTATTATTTCCGAGTGCAACTGGTAATTGACATGAATCCATGAAATAATTCATGAAAGGACTTTCGGGCCTTCATACCTTCACACACACAAATTTTAATCGGCGATAAAAAAAATATAAAGATGTGGGTGATTACGGTGACCCTGACGGCCAATCGGACAAGAGAGTTATTTCTATTGTGAAATTGTGGGCCAATCACCCACAGCGAAAAACAGCGTTTTCAAAAAGGGTTTTTTTTTTCCGCTTCTTATGGATTTCAAGAGTAATGGCTCCCGTGCACACGGAACATGAGGAACGGTGCAGCAGCAACAGAAACACCAACAACAACAACAACAACAACAACCACAGCAGCAGCAGCAGCAGCAGCAGCAGCAACAACAGCCGCGGTATCGATCGCGTTCGCGGGCTCCCTCTGTTCACCTGCCTCAATCTCCTCCACCAGAACAATTCTCAGGCTTTTTTCCGAGCTCGGTCGTTTACTTTGAAGTCTAAATAGCTGTCCGTCAAAAAAAAAAAGATGTAAAAGATAAAAAACAATAACAAGACCCCCAACCCCCCACCCCCTCTCCCTCGCCCACCCCCCTCCCCCCCCCACCCCCACCCCCACCCCCAAGCCTCAAGTCCTTTTAGCCAATCAATGCAATCAGAAGTACTCCGAGTGAAGAAGTAAAAGAAAAAAAAAAAAAAAAAAGACGACAACAACAAGCCCAGGGGAGGCAAGCAATCACTTAAGGGTGACCGTCAGCAGGGAGGGGGGGGGGGGGGGAGGAGGGAATCGGGGGGGCGGCCGTGGCAACCGACTAAGGTCATGGTGTTTGGCGTTGCTGAGGCAGCGGCCGCGGCGGCGGCGGCGGCGGCGGGGTGGTGGCGGCCGGCTAATTGAATTGTCACAGGGAGCTGCCTTCCTCGCCGGCGCCGTGCAAAGCGCCCGGTCGTCGTTCCTCAGAGGCCGCGGCAGCGACTCAGCCGAGCGTGCGCGCGCCGCCGTCATGCACAGACGCACGGCGAGACGCGTATAAACATCATGAACAGGGCGCCGGATGTTTGTGATGGTGGGTGGGTGGTGGGGGGGGGGGGGGGGGGGGGGGGGGCGGTGGGGTTAAGGGGTGGGGGTTGGGGGCTGTGACGGACTAGTTGTGGGTGCTGAGCACAGCGCCCGCCAGAGAGAAGCAGCGAGGTCAGCAGCGGCCTGAACACAGTGATAATGGAAGGAGCTTTGTGCAGTTTGTGTGAACGGTGACCTTTTAGATGGTAAACTTTATATGAGACTGGAAAGCTTTTAACCTTGTGTGTGTGTGTGTGTGTGGGTCTGTGAGGGAGATTCAATGTGTGTGTGTGTGTGTGGGTGACAGAGAATTTGAGAAGAGTGTGTGTGTGTGTGTGTGTGTGTGTGTGTGTGTGTGTGTGTGTGTGTGTGTACGTCTGTGTACAATAACCTTGTCAAATGGATGCCCTCCTCTTCGGCACCAAAGTGAACCGGTGTAGCCAGGGGCGCCTCACCCCACTCCCGCTCCACATGACATCATCACTCTCTCCCGCTGCACACCACATCACTGAGGTGATCATCTCGGTGGCAGCTAACCTGGGAACCCGAAGCTGCGAGCTCTTTTTTAATTCGCACTGGCATATGCATCAAGCATCCCCCCCCCCCCCCCCCTCCCCTCCTGTTAACACAGATTTCCAGCAGACATGGCCTGGCTCTGGCCAATCACAAACCGTTCATTTGAAATGGGGCGGGTTTAATGCGATGACTGTGCAGAGGAGCGCCCTATGGGTGCGCCCTTGAGGCGTTTTTTTTTTCATAATCAACCAAGGTGGCTGCCGCTGATGTCTCACACTGTGTTGCCGTCCTGATTGGTTATCGCGGTCCGTCCAGTTGTGTCCGGAGGCATTTTGGTCTGAGACCCACGGAACTCGCAAACATGAAGTGAGAGGTTCCAGACAAATACGCATCCGTGAATTTGTCTGAGAAAATTTTAAAACTACGAAGTTGGAGTCAAAGTTATATTAGTCGTAATATCAATACTAATAGTGCTGTTCAAAGTGTGTGTCACTGGAATAACTTTGTGATTGCTGTGACAAGCAATTTTTTCGAATGTTGATACATGAACCACAATCTGGATTGGTATGAAACACCAAACAAAACACTTTTACCCGAGATCAAAACATAACAATAACAAAAACTCCCTTGCAGTGCGAAGACCTGCATGGGAACGTACAAAACAATGGCCACAAGTGGGGAAGCGAGTTTTATTTGGAGTACTCGACAACGATTATGCTATCGCGCCGTTAAGGGGATAACTGCTCTTAAGGACCAGAGCGCGTTTGGTACACCATTTTACATTATTATCTTTGACAGAATATTGATCTGACCTATGGGTTGTTTTCATTTGCAAGTATTGCACCGGCCAGACGGCAGTGTGCTTACTTCTCTCTCTCTCTCTCTCTCTCTCTCTCTGTCTCTGTCTCGCTCTCTCGCTCCGCGCCGCTCGCCTCAGCATACAAATGAGCCTCGCTTTATCTATCCAAATAATCAGCACGACCTATTCAAACAGAGAGCCCGAGATGCCCTTGGTGAGCCGCGCTCCGAGGCCAGGCGCCCGCCGCGTGACTCGATCGTCCTCGCCGCCGTCCCGAGAGCATGCCGCCGCCGCCACCGCGCGTTCGCGTCTTTACAATGGAAGGGAACCCTTAAATCTGCGCTTCGCTAACGGCTAGCGCTCCTTCCGTGCTAGCCGTTAGCGAAGGACAAAGGAGGACCGCGGCCGAGGCCCTTGTCATGGCGTGTGACGTACGTGGCCTTTTTTGGATTGGTAAGAACATAATGAGAATGTAAAAAAAGTTAAACGATAAACATTTAATCCACGTGCCAATTTTGGGGCGACCGTAGATGGTAATCGTTTTCCTCTCCTGTGCTCCGCGGCTGATTGAGCTCGGGTTATTCGACACGTTCTATTCCTGTACATGATTGCCTTCTTGGAGAGGTCGGGCGTTTAAGTTTAAACGTCTGCTGAGAATCACCTCGTTAGGGTAACGGGGCAACGCCTGAGCTGCCCTGCCCAGGTGTTCAGGCTGCTGGTTCAGGCTGCTGGCTCAGGCTGTTGGGGTTCAGACTGCTGGTTCAGGCATTTACATTTACATTTACATTTAGGGGCATTTAGCAGACGCTTTTATCCAAAGTGACTTACGAAGAGTACATTTGTCATAAGAAGGTGAAACATTTCATTGCTGCTAATACAGCAAGAGAGTCACCAGAACAAGTTTCAAGCATTTCAATTGCTAGGTTAGCATACTATTAGTATACAACATCTCTGACTAAGTGCCTAAGTGCCAAGTTACAAAGAGCAATCAAAGTGCCAAGTTACAAAGAGTGATTAAAGTGCCAAGAAGTACAACAAATGAGAGCATGACGGTAGGGTTATGCAGGGTTCAGGTGAACTCTGAACAAGTGGGTCTTGAGTCTCTTCCGGAAGATGGGGAGTGACTCTGCAGTCCTGGCAGGGGGCTCGTTCCACCACCGCGGTGCCAAAACGGAGAAGAGTTGAGATTTCGTCGTCCGACCTTTTCCTCCTTTTAGTCCTCGAGCAGGGGCGTGGTGTTTCACTAATGTTTGGAGGTAGGTGGGGGCAGTTCCATTGACAGCTTTGTAGGCCAGTAGCATCGTCTTGAATTTGATGCGAGCAACTACAGGAAGCCAGTGGAGGTCTTGGAAGAGGGGGGGGGGGGGGGGGGGGGGGGTCACGTGGGAGAATTTGTTTCGGTTGAACACGAGGCGTGCTGCAGCGTTCTGGATCTGCTGCAACGGTTTAATCGCGGTTGCAGGGAGTCCAGCTAAGAGCGAGACCGCTGG
>JAXIVH010000026.1:3866203-3903703 GCA_036785325.1 Urophycis tenuis | reverse complement strand
TACCACGGGTGGATGACCTTCTGCCGCAGGGCAGGATAGTCTGGTGGCTCGGCTCTTTTTGCTCCTCACCAATCGGTTCTGGGCTTTAATCCCCAGAGTCTGCAGCATACCTGTAGACATCCTTGAGCAAAGTGCCTAACCCCTACCTGCGCCTTGATGATCTCTATTTGATTTCAGCTTCAGATTAAAGCATCTGCTAAGTAAATAACATCCAATCCCGGCATCCTGTGAGAGAGGAGCGTTTCTGTGTCAGAGCCCCTCTCTGTTCACCTGGATTTTCAAGTGCAGTTCTTTCTTTTTCACCTCGTCCTACTGGTATTCCTCCATTGTGGACAGGTGCGTAATGTCATGTGTATATCACAGCGCACCTTGCCGGGCAGAGCCAGCGCCATATGTTGTTCGGGAGGGATGGCTGTCTGCTAGCTAGGTAACTGAGGGAGGGTCAGTGGACCGACTGAAAACATCCACTCTACCGAGAGCAGGAACCCAGCGGAAGGCTCCACGGTGCCCTACGGTGACGGCAGCCTGTTGGCCCTGCAGGAACCCGAACCCGGTGCCTTGATGGGACCCAGCAGGGCCCCATCCGCACAGCTCCCCCGATCAGAGACCCTGGCGACAGCAGGGCCCCGGGGTTGGCTGGCTGGCTGCTTAACTCGGTCCCCGCTGGTCCGCAGACCACTCAGTCAAACGTAATCTCTGAAAACCCCACTCGCATGTTTGTGGTCCATTGACGTTTGACGGGTCGTTGTGCCCTGCCTGCTCGAGTTGCGATCATACTCCACTTGGCCTGGACGCAGACCTGCGGTGAAGCCTCGTTCCATGGTTAACCGGAGGGGGGGGGGGGGGGGGGGGGGGTGAGACCGACGGTCAAAGCCAGGACTCGCTCTAGACTTGTCGTGTGGAGTCCTGCATGGCTCCTGGCAACAAACACCCATTTGCTGTGGTTCAGTCAGTGTGGGGGCGGGGGGGGTTGGATGAATGAATACGTCCCACCCTATTGGCTGTGACAGATGGGTTGTGGGCGTGTCTTTTACTTGTGTCTCACTGTACTATACGTTCCTGCACCGTGCACCTCTTGCTTCCCCTCATATTTCTTATTTTTATTGGACAATAAAAGAACAGTGTGTGGCTGTGGTTGTGTGTGTGCGTGTGTGTGTGTGTGTGTGTGTGTGTGTGTGTTTGTGTGTGCGTGCGTGCGTGCGTGTGTGTGTGTGTGTGTGGATAATACTGGCCCTTACAACCCCACCCCAATAACAATAATGGCGGTGCGATAACAATAATGTAACTGTGGGGAAAAGATTTTTTATTTTTTATTTATGATAAAACGTTCCTTTTATCATCGGTTTTATTTTTACACACAATAAAAGAACAGAACAAGGAATAAAAACGACTCCCCTCGAATGTGAATTTGAAGCCCCCGTAATGTTTGTGTGCGTTTTGTTGTCACAGAAGCGCCCGCGTGGCATTGATAGTGATGGAGGTCTCAGTGATGGAGTTCTCAGTGGTGGAGTTCTCAGTGGTGGAGGTCTCAGTGGTGGAGTTCTCAGTGATGGAGTTCTCAGTGATGGAGTTCTCAGTGGTGGAGAACACAACGCTGTGTATCTCGGCGCGGCGTCGCGGTCCTTTTGGGAGGCCTCACTCACTTACTTTTTGCTCAGGAAGAAGGAACGCGGCACATGAATCATGAGAGGAACGCTGAGGGCCCCCCCCCCCCCCCTCCCTCTCTGGCGGCACCCCATTCCGGCGTTGGAGACCGCAGCGGCTTTGGAAGATCTCAGAAGCACATCAAAAAGGCGAGAGAACAGAGCTCGATTTTACATCATCACACCCAACCTAACGGCGCCCCCCCCCCCCCTGCATGCTCCCCCCCACACCATTACACAGCGCAACGCCGTGGCCTTTAGAAACAAGACAAATTGGTGCTAGTGTAGCGCTCGATTGGCCCATTACTGACTCTCACACAACGAACCCCTAAGGCTGACGGCGGCGGCGTCGGGGGGGGCGGGGGGCCGTAGGAAAGACGCGGCGGGGGGAAGCGGCGGCCGACGCCCCGCGGGGTCGCGTGTCCGCGGCGCCCGGCCCGCGCCGGTCCCGTCGACGCGATTCGCCGATGATTCGCGGGACAATCTGTGCTGGACGGCGCCGCGGTCCGGTTTGAGTGAACCCTCCGGTGCCCCCCCCCCGTCTCCAGACGAGAGCGACACACACACACACACACACACACACACACACACACACACACCCAGGGTTCTTAGTCTGGCTCATCAGCATTCACTCTCTGTTTAACGGTGGCCTCTTCTGCTGATCAATCTCAAGTGAAGCGCACCTAAGGGTGCACCCCCCCCCCCCCCCGGGCGCAGGTAGGGTGCAATTCCGATAATTCGCAGGCAGGTACATGTGTAGGCACACGGGTGCGTGGCGCGGTCCACTCTGCGGAAGACCCCTCCATGCTGCCGGTATTGACAGCTCCCAGATTGTTTTCTGGGCCTGATAGATGAGAAGGTGACCCGAGCACATTTCACCCAACCCCTTCACCCTTCCCCTCTCATCCCCTCTCTCTCTCTCTCTCTCTCTCTCTCTCTCTCTCTCTCTCTCTCTCTCTCTCTCTCTCTCTCTCTCTCTCTCTCTCTCTCTCTCTCTCTCTCGTCCCCCCTCACGTGCTGTGCTCCATCATTGATCGAGGCAGCAGCTCCTGAGACACCATATTTCAGTAGGGCCACATAACTTAGGTAGCGGGTGCTGGGGGTGGCTTGAGGAGTGTGTGGCTGTGTGTGTGTGTGTGTGTGGGTGGGTGTGTGTGTGTGTGTGTGTGTGTGGGTGGGTGGGTGGGTAGGTGGGTGGGTGGGTTGGTGGTGGTGGTGGGGGGGGGGGGGCTAAAAGTGCTATTTTCCCAGAGTCACAGTTTGAAGAGTGGACTTCCTGAGGCAGCAGTTCTGTGACTGGCCCGTTGTGCTCTTGTGTCACGTTGGCAACCCACCAATAAAATCTTTCTATCAGCAAGCCAGCAAAGTTAATTAATCAAGAGACGTTTCCATTTTTTGCTCTGTGTATTGAATTCCATGTTTTGAAAACGAGTTGTAGGTTGTGACAGCCTGTAATGAATTATCCCCCGTCAAAATGTTATGTACGACGACACCATTTTAATTTGGGATTCCCTCAAACCCTCATTAATCTTCCCAAGATTCCCATATCCCCAGTTCAAGTCGCTGAAGGCCTTGTTGTTTTTAATCCCCTGTATCGCTGTATAAGGTGTGTGTGTGTGTGTGTGTGCATGCCTGCGTGCCTGTGTGTTTTTTTATCTCACAAGCATAAACAGGCTACAAACTCCCAAGTGCCTCTAGAAGATATGTTAATGCATTGGCCTAATTAACTTCCCGTATGTCTATGCCACATAGATGGACATGGCGATACACTTGTATGAAAAGCACGACATAAATAACTGGCAGCAGTTTCCACCACTCGTTTCACCCATGCCTTAGTACATACTATAGGAAAACATGAATTCAAGCCTAAATCAGTCCAAAAAATGTACTGAAACATTTATTTGAATGGACGTTTAATACAACAAGTAAATACAAGTAAATACATTTGGATACATGTTGCATATGTAAAGTGGTGTCCATGTCAGGCGTTCATAGTTTTTTGTTCATCATGTTTGATGTTTCAGGTTAGGCGTCCATGTTTGAGTTCAGGTTTGGTGTCCATGTTTGATGTTCAGGTAAGGCATCCATGTCTGATGTTCAGGTTTTCTGTCCATGTTGGATGTTCAGGTAAGGCATCCATGTCTGATGTTCAGGTTTTCTGTCCATGTTGGATGTTCAGGTAAGGCATCCATGGTTGATGCTCAGGTTTTCTGTCCATGTTGGATGTTCAGGTAAGGCGACCATGGTTGATGTTCAGGTAAGGCGTCCATGTTTGAGTTCAGGTTTGGTGTCCATCTTTGAGTTCAGTTCAGTTCACATCCTAGTTAGATGTTCAGGGTGTTTGTGTTTGGATTCCATTTTGGGCATTCATATTTGATGTCCATATTAGACATCCATGTTAGGTGTCCATGTCAGGCGTTCATAGTTTTTTGTTCATCATGTTTGATGTTCAGGTAAGGCGTCCATGTTGGATGTTCAGGTAAGGCATCCATGTTTGAGTTCAGGTTTGGCATCCATGTTTGAGTTCAGGTATGGTGTCCATCTTTGAGTTCAGGTTTGGTGTCCATGTTTGATGTCCAGGTAAGGCATCCATGTCTGATGTTCAGGTTTTCTGTCCATGTTGGATGTTCAGGTAAGGCATCCATGGTTGATGTTCAGGTAAGGCAACCATGGTTGATGTTCAGGTAAGGCATCCATGTTTGAGTTAAGGTAAGGCATCCATTTCTGATGTTCAGGTTTTGTGTCCATTTTGGATGTTCAGGTAAGGCATCCATGTTTGAGTTCAGGTTTGGTGATAGGATGCATGCATGCAGATTAAAAGGTTAGGTGTCTATATACAACATCCTAGTTAGATGTTCAGGGTGTTTGTGTTTGGATTCCATTTTGGGCATTCATATTTGATGTCCATATTAGACATCCAAGTTAGGTGTCCATGTCAGGCGTTCATAGTTTTTTGTTAATCATGTTTGATGTTCAGGTAAGGCATCCATATTTGAGTTCAGGTTTGGCATCCATGTTTGAGTTCAGGTTTGATGTCCATCTTTGAGTTCAGGTTTGGTATCCATGTTTGATGTTCAGGTAAGGCATCCATGTCTGATGTTCAGGTTTTCTGTCCATGTTGGATGTTCAGGTAAGGCATCCATGGTTGATGTTCAGGTAAGGCGACCATGGTTCGGGTAAGGCGTCCATGTTTGAGTTCAGGTAAGGCATCCATTTCTGATGTTCAGATTTTGTGTCCATTTTGGATGTTCAGGTAAGGCATCCATGTCTGATGTTCAGGTTTTCTGTCAATGTTGGATGTTCAGGTAAGGCATCCATGGTTGATGTTCAGGTAAGGCGACCATGGTTGATGTTCAGGTAAGGCGTCCATGTTTGAGTTCAGGTAAGGCATCCATTTCTGATGTTCAGGTTTTGTGTCCATTTTGGATGTTCAGGTAAGGCATCCATGTTTGAGTTCAGGTTCGCTGTCCATCTTTGAGTTCAGGTTTGGTGATAGGATGCATGTTGCAGATTAAAAGGTTAGGTGTCTATATACAACATCCTAGTTAGATGTTCAGGGTGTTTGTGTTTGGATTCCATTTTGGGCATTCATATTTGAAGTCCATCTTAGACATCCATGTTAGGTGTCCATGTCAGGCGTTCATAGTTTTTTGTTCATCATGTTTGATGTTCAGGTAAGGCATCCATATTTGAGTTCAGGTTTGGCATGCATGTTTGAGTTCAGGTTTGGCATCCTTGTTTGAGTTCAGGTTTGGTGTCCATCTTTGAGTTCAGGTTTGGTGTCCATGTTTGATGTTCAGGTAAGGCATCCATGTCTGATGTTCAGGTTTTCTGTCCATTTTGATGTTCAGGTAAGGCATCCATGGTTAATGTTCAGGTAAGGCATCCATGGTTAATGTTCAGGTAAGGCGACCATGGTTGATGTTAAGGTAAGGCGTCCATGTTTGAGTTCAGGTAAGGCATCCATTTCTGATGTTCAGGTTTTGTGTCCATTTTGGATGTTCAGGTAAGGCATCCATGTTTGAGTTCAGGTTTAGTGTAGGATGCATGTTGCAGATTAAAAGGTTAGGTATCTATAAACAACATCCTAGTTAGCTGTTCAGGGTGTTTGTGTTTGGATTCCATTTTGGGCATTCATATTTGATGTCCATATTAGACATCCATGTTAGGTGTCCATATCAGGCATTCATAGTTTTTTGTTCATCATGTTTGATGTTCAGGTAAGGCGTCCATGTTGGATGTTCAGGTAAGGCATCCATATTTGATTTCAGGTTTGGCATCCATGTTTGATGTTCAGGTAAGGCATCCGTGGTTGATGTTCATGTAAGGCGACCATGGTTGATGTTCAGGTAAGGCGTCCATGTTTGAGTTCAGGCAAGGCATCCATTTCTGATGCTCAGGTTTTGTGTCCATTTTGGATGTTCAGGTAAGGCATCCATGTTTGAGTTCAGGTTTTGTGTCCATCTTTGAGTTCAGGTTTGGTGATAGGATGCATGTTGCAGATTAAAAGGTTAGGTGTCTATATACAACATCCTAGTTAGATGTTCAGGGTGTTTTTTCTGGATTCCATTTTGGGCATTCATATTTGATGTCCATATTAGACATCCATGTTAGGTGTCCATGTCAGGCGTTCATGGTTTTTTGTTCATCATGTTTGATGTTCAGGTAAGGCGTCCATGTTGGATGTTCAGGTAAGGCATCCATATTTGAGTTCAGGTAAGGCGTCCACGTCTGATGTTCAGGTAAGGCGTCCATGTTTGGTGTTCAGGTAAGGAGTCCGCGTTTGATGTTCAGGTAAGGCGTCCATTTCTGGTGTTCAGGTAAGGCGTCCATGTCTGATGTTCAGGTAAGGCGTCCATGTTTGATGTTCCGGTAAGGCGTCCACGTCTGGGGTTCAGGTAAGGCGTCCATGTTTGGTGTTCAGGTAAGGCGTCCATGTTTGGTGGTCAGGTAAGGCGTCCACATCTGATGTTCAGGTAAGGCGTCCACGTCTGGTCTTCAGGTAAGGCGTCCACGTCTGGTGTTCAGGTCAGGCGTCCATGTTTGGTTTTCAGGTAAGGTGTCCATGTTTGATGTTCAGGTAAGGCGTCCATGTTTTGTGTTCAGGTAAGGTGTCCATGTTTGGTGTTCAGGTAAGGTGTCAATGTTTGATGTTCAGGTAAGGTGTCAATGTTTGATGTTCAGGTAAGGTGTCCATGTTTGATGTTCAGGTAAGGTGTCCATGTTAAATGTCTGCCATGCTTCGTTTGCTCGTGCAGCTGAAGAGCCGGCGAACCCATGACCACCTCTTCTTTTTCTTTGTCTTTTTCACCTCCACAGTCTCCTGTTGAGTCACAATAAATATGAACATTAACGATTAATGCACAGCAAAAATACACCTCATACAATCTGCTATACACAAAATATATAGCTATGCTTTTTGACTATGATGATGATGGATACATATCATCCATTTGCTCTCCTGCAGTAAAAAAATACAAATAAAAAGATGTGGTTCTAATTTTCAATATTTTACAGATGATTGCCGTTACCTTAACTCTTTCCTTTGTGTCTTATTTTGGACTGAAAGGATCCAGTCAGTAGGCAGTACTCTCTTTGTAGTAGGTTATACTCTGAAGGTTATATACAGAAACTGCTATTTCTGTGTCTTCCGTGTCACGGCCTGTGTGCAGGCTGTTACACTGAGATCTGAGATAACTGACCTTAGGGGAGGTGAGGGAATGTTCGCCTTCCCCGTGGAGACACTCATCTGCTCCCTTGAGGTCGTCAGGAAGGCTCACAGAGGTCTTTGGGCACTGAAGGACCTCCGTGGTGACAACAGAGGAGGCCAGCAGGGGGTTCTGGGCGTCCTGTTGGGCAAGAATAAATAAGGAACATTGAAGTCCCTCTGGTCATCCTTTAAAGTTTGATGAAGAAAGTGTTTGATTGTGATAAAAAAAATCATGATTTTCTTTCGAGGCTTGACTGGGTGTGGCAGTAACAAGGTTTGAACAGTTTGATTGACATCTACCAGGCCCCTAGTGTTTTTGCTCTGCGCTCTATACCGTCTCCGACAATATTTAAAAATGTAATTTCTCATGTCATTTTCAAACGCTTGTGCGCAAAGCCGGCCGCCCAACGCCATCGACAAACGATTCTGAATGTGTCGGAACAACCGTGAAGCTGACGTTGGGCGTTCACAGCCCAGATGATGGCGTTCTCCGTCTCTGTACCAAGGCACGGGCGGCGGACTTACCTTAAACCTTCCTGTGTGTACGGGGACCGCACGTCACGGCCTGTGTGTGTATGTGTGTGTGTGTGTGTGTGTGTGTGTGTGTGTGTGTGTGTGTGTGTGGGCTGTTACACTGGGATCTAAGATGACTGACCGGAGGGGAGGCGGACGGCTGTTTGCGTTCCCCTTGGAGACACTCCTCTGGACCCGCCACGGCGTCATGAGGGCTCACGGAGGTCTTCGGGTATTCGAGGACCTCGGTGGCCATCAGGGAGCAGGCCTGCAGGGTGTTCTGGGGGTCCTCCATGAGCCCATCCCCGTACAGACACACACGGGGCAAGGCCTCGTTCAGCCTCTCCTGGAGGCCCGAGTGAAGCTCCAGGGCCAGTTGTTCCTGTTGAACGACCGGATGTTTTATTCCTCTACATATATATTCAACAACAACATTTAATGTACACACAAATATTCCATCCTTGACCAAATGCTCCAATTTACACAAAAACAGGAACACCTAGTACATCATGATGTTCATAACTTTATTACTTTCAGTGCAAAGTGCCAAGTTCCAATTGCAGGCATTCGTTATATTAGGGAAACCCTGCTAGTTTGCAATACAATGGCTGTGAGAAAGGGAGCCATTGTACTTCTCAGCAGCTCCTATTCCTGTTTTTAAAAAATGTGATTCCTTGTATGGTTTTATCAATGAACCTAAAGCAGACCTCCTGTCCGGTGTCCAGATCTTAGGTTATACTCTGAAGGTTATATACAGAAACTGCTCTTTCTGTGTCTTCCGTGTCACAGCCTCTGTGTAGGCTGCTACCCTGAGATCTGAGATAACTGACCTTAGGGGAGGTGAGGGAATGTTCGCCTTCCCCGTGGAGACACTCGTCTGCTCCCTTGAGGTCGTCAGGAAGGCTCACAGAGGTCTTTGGGCACTGAAGGACCTCCGTGGTGACAACAGAGCAGGCCAGCAGGGGGTTCTGGGCGTCCTGTTGGACAGGAATAAATAAAGAACATTGAAGTCCCTCTGGCCATCCTTTAAAGTTTGATTAAGAAATTGTTTGATTATGATAAAAAAAAAAAAACATGATTTTCTTTCAAGGCTTGACTTGGTGTCCATACCTAAATCTCTACTATGCGTATTATGAATATTATTTTCTAGTGTTCTCAGGCCGCTTATACGCACACATGTATGTGGTGCTGGACTTCTGCAGTCTCTGTTGCGTCACGCTGAACTTACAGTTGGTGAGACGGAGTCGCAGTCTGCGGTCCGCGGAGGACGGGGGTCTCCGGCGACGACGGGGCCACGGCCATCGTTCCCACGGACCCGTTCTCTGTCAGACCGGTCACAGCAGCCGCGGGTGTCGGGGCGCTTCGGCTGGGGGGCGCCCGGACCGCCGTCCACATCGCCGACGGCACCGTCGGCCAGAGTGCCTCTGTCGACGGCGGGGCGAGCGCTCCTCCTCGGGTCCCCCTCCGCGACGCGCCTTAATGGACGAGACCGGCAGAGGACCGTGGAGTGTCGGACCCAGGTGCCAGGCGACTTCGGGGACAGCTGCTGCTCCAAGGCCGGCTCGGGGAGAGTCCGGCTGAGGAGGTCTTCCTCCATCTCCTGCTCCACACTGGGAGCTGAGTATAGGAGAACAGCCATAGAGGAGTCAAAAGACGTCGTTGGTACAATTCAACATCGGGGGCAAGATGACCATGTTGTTTGTGTGTTGAATTTCGCCATGCCAAGTAATGGAGAAATATAGTTGTTTGTTCAACTTGCTTTGCGCCTATATCTTTTATATGTTAAGATTTTTGAACAAGGCACTCGTTATTCGTTTGAACAGTCCTAGAACAGTTCTATGTGGTTACCTTGGATGGGGATGGAGGGTTCCTCAGGGCCGTCTGCGTGGTACAGAGCCAGTAGGGTCTCGACAACCTCCCTCAGGATGGAGTCGACCATATCGGGGCCCTTCAGCAGAGAGGAAGAGAAAAGACATCAGACAAGCCAGTGCTCCTCTACATTACACTCACAAGGGGGCTGCTCGGATTGAGTGGTCATGTCTTGTGTTCTTTGATTCAAGGTTGGCGTGACTGTTTGATCTTCCTCTTGATGTTCATAACCTCATGAAATATTTTGCAGTTATTTGTGGAGGATTATGCTATGGAGTGGATCGTCATGGTTGTCCGTGGTAACCAGTCCTACCTGTAGCGGGGTCCCAAAGGACTCGATCTGGCTGCTCTGCATCAGCACCAAGAGCGTCCTGATGTCCCAATTGGGACGAGGGAAGCTGGTGTCCATGGCGATGCCTGGCATCATCCTCACTGAGGCCTGGATGAGACAACTCATCTGGGAGAGACGGAGGATAGAGAAGGAAAGGAGATGGAAAAGAATGGAGAGATTAATAATGGCAATGAAGGAAGAGATGGCAATAAAGAAGAGGGAGAGAAGAAAAAAGGTAGGACACAAGTTTGGAGAAGGACATGATTATTTGGACACAGAAAGCAATTCGCCAACGGAAGTAATGGTCAATAGATTATTACAATTATCGTCTGGAGAAATATCTAATAATTGCATAAGCAATATTGTCATATTATAGGTGGTGGTGGTGGTGGTAGTAGTAGTAGTACTAGTAGTAGTAGTGGTGGTGGTGGTAGTAGTGGTGGTGGTGCTGGTGGTGGTTGTAGTAGTAGTAGTAGTGGTGGTGGTGGTAGTAGTACTAGTAGTAGTAGTGGTGGTAGTACTAGTAGTAGTAGTGGTACTAGTATTAGTAGTAGTTGTGGTGGTTGTAGTAGTAGTGGTGGTGGTAGTAGTAGTAGTAGTAGTAGTGGTGGTGGGGGTGGTGGTGGTTGTAGTAGTAGTACTAGTAGTAGTAGTAGTTGTGGTAGTGGTTGTAGTAGTAGTAGTGGTGGTGGTGGTTGTAGTAGTAGTAGTAGTAGTACTAGTAGTAGTAGTAGTAGTAGTTGTGGTAGTGGTTGTAGTAGTAGTAGTAGTAGTAGTAGTAGTGGTGGTGGTAGTAGCACTAGTAGTAGTAGTGGTGGTGGTAGTACTAGTAGTATGTAGTAGTGGTACTAGTATTAGTAGTAGTTGTGGTGGTTGTAGTAGTAGTAGTAGTGGTGGTGGTGGTGGTTGTAGTAGTAGTAGTAGTAGTGGTGGTGGTGGTGGTAGTAGTAGTAGTACTAGTAGTAGTAGTAGTTGTGGTGGTTGTTGTAGTAGTAGTGCTGGTGGTAGTAGTAGTAGTACTAGTAGTAGTAGTAGTAGTGGTGGTGGTTGTAGTAGTAGTAGTAGTAGTAGTAGTAGTAGTAGTAGTAGTAGTAGTAGTAGTAGTAGTGGTAGTGGTGGTAGTAGTAGTACTAGTAGTAGTAGTGGTGGTGGTGGTGGCGGTGGTGGTGGTTGTAGTAGTAGTGGTGGTGGTGGTGGTGGTGGTGGTGGTTGTAGTAGTAGTAGTGGTGGTGGTAGTAGTAGTACTAGTAGTAGTAGTAGTAGTTGTTGTGGTGGTTGTAGTAGTAGTAGTAGTGGTAGTGGTGGTAGTAGTAGTACTAGTAGTAGTAGTGGTGGTGGTGGTGGCGGTGGTGGTGGTTGTAGTAGTAGTGGTGGTGGTGGTGGTGGTGGTTGTAGTAGTAGTAGTGGTGGTGGTAGTAGTAGTACTAGTAGTAGTAGTAGTAGTTGTGGTGGTGGTGGTGTTTGTAGTGGTGGTGGTGGTGGTGGTGGTGGTTGTAGTAGTGGTGGTGGTGGTGGTTGTAGTAGTAGTAGTAGTATGAGTGGGGGTGGTGGTGGTGGTGGTGGTTGTTGTAGTGGTGGTGGTGGTGGTGGTGGTGGTGGTTATAGTAGTGGTTGTGGTGGTGGTTGTAGTAGTTGTGGTGGTGGTGGTGGTGGTTGTAGTAGTGGTGGTGGTGGTTGTTGTAGTAGTAGTAGTAGTATGAGTGGTGGTGGTGGTGGTGGTGGTGGTGGTAGTAGTAGTGGTGGTGGTGGTGGTGGTTGTAGTAGTGGTTGTAGTAGTGGTGGTTGTTGTAGTGGTAGTGGTGGTGGTGGTGGTTGTAGTAGTAGTAGTACTAGTAGTAGTAGTAGTAGTAGTAGTAGTGGTGGTGGTGGTTGTAGTAGTAGTAGTGGTAGTGTTGGTAGTAGTGGTGGTGGTTGTAGTAGTAGTAGTAGTAGTAGTAGTAGTAGTAGTAGTAGTAGTAGTAGTAGTAGTAGTAGTGGTGGTAGTAGTACTAGTAGTAGTAGTAGTTGTTGTGGTGGTTGTAGTAGTAGTAGTAGTGGTAGTGGTGGTAGTAGTAGTACTAGTAGTAGTAGTGGTGGTGGTGGTGGTGGTGGTGGTTGTAGTAGTAGTGGTGGTGGTGGTTGTAGTGGTGGTGGTGGTGGTTGTAGTAGTAGTAGTAGTAGTGGTGGTGGTAGTAGTAGTACTAGTAGTAGTAGTAGTAGTTGTGGTGGTGGTGGTGGTGGTTGTAGTGGTGGTGGTGGTGGTTGTAGTAGTGGTGGTGGTGGTGGTGGTGGTAGTAATAGTACTAGTAGTAGTAGTAGTTGTTGTGGTGGTGGTGGTGGTGGTAGTAGTGGTGGTGGTGGTGGTTGTAGTAGTAGTAGTAGTATGAGTGGGGGTGGTGGTGGTGGTGGTGGTAGTTTTAGTAGTTGTGGTGGTGTTGGTGGTTGTAGTAGTGGTTGTAGTAGTGGTTGTTGTTGTAGTGGTGGTGGTGGTGGTTGTAGTAGTTGTGGTGGTGGTGTTTGTGGTTGTAGTAGTGGTGGTGGTGGTGGTTGTAGTAGTAGTAGTAGTATGAGTGGTGGTGGTGGTGGTGGTAGTAGTAGTAGTTGTGGTGGTGGTGGTGGTGGTGGTTGTAGTAGTGGTTGTAGTAGTGGTGGTTGTTGTAGTGGTAGTGGTGGTGGTGGTAGGTGTAGTAGTAGTAGTAGTACTAGTAGTAGTAGTGGTGGTTGTTGTAGTGGTAGTGGTGGTGGTGGTGGTTGTAGTAGTAGTAGTAGTAGTACTAGTAGTAGTAGTGGTGGTTGTTGTAGTGGTAGTGGTGGTGGTGGTGGTTGTAGTAGTAGTAGTAGTGGTAGTAGTAGTAGTAGTTGTAGTAGTAGTGGCAGTAGTAGTGTAGTAGTAGTAGGATCTACCTTGAGAGTGACGGTCAGGAGCTTCTGCAGGTTCAGCTGCCTGAAGCCCTCCTCGTCCACGGGGTGGAGCTTCATCATCAGCTGGACCAGGAGGTCGTCCACCAGGTCACTGCTGACGTTCAGCATGGAGCCGGGAGGCAGGCTCTTCAGCGCCCTCTCCAACCTCTGCATGGATATACAATATACATGGAAATGGATGTTTACACCACGCAGCTTTTCAGTCCACTACATGCTGAGAATACTTCACTCAATTTGTATTGCTGTATCTGCTAAACACTTATGTGTTATATTGATATGATTTTTTGTTTTATTTATAAGCTCAGGTATACATGTATGAGGAACAGTGTTCATATAACGTAATTAGCCAACTTCCAGAAATACAATTCCATACAATTGATTCCAACAAAATCCATGCTACTGTTGTATCACTGACCTGCAGGTCTTGGTGGCTGGGATCTAGGTGATCCGGAACTATCCGGGCTATGGTGAAAGCCACCAGGAAGACCGCGTAATGCTGGAAGATGTGCCTAGCGGTGAGCAGAGCCTGGCCCCGACCGATCCAGGGGACCAACACCTGCTCCAGCTGTTCCTTGATGTACTCGGCCAGCTGGGAGATGGACACAGAAGACACACGCATGCTGCCCTTCAGAATTCATACAGGACTTTGATGTCATTATGTTCCTCTGTGCATTTGATTTACCAATTACTTTCCTGGGTTTAATTTGTTGTTTAACATGGCAGGCCACGCAAATATTTCTTTGACAACCGCATGACAAGAGAGAAATGAAGTATGCAAATAAAGCAGTTACACTGCAAACATTTCAACTGGCAGAATACAAATCGCCATTTCACAAAAACACCAATGTGTAAATGAAACATCTCATCCGAGCGCAGACCTGGCTCGCGGCGGTGGGCTGCAGAAGACTGTTGGCCTGCCGACTGTCCACCGTCACCCTGACCCAGGGGAAGGAGGACAGTAGGAGACGCTGGGTCTCCTGGGAGATGACGGAGAGCTGCACAACAGGGCCGACCCCGGGGCTGACCTGGAGAGCACGACACCGGCGGACACCTGTTTAGACCGTCTGTCTGTACAACGCGAGTCAACCAGGAGTTTCGGGAGCTGTTGCAGACAGAGCTCTGGGCTCCTCCAGCTGCTCTAATTTGAACGTGAACCTTCCTGTGAACCACGGCCACCTGGCTGTGTCCCTCTGTATATTTCAGTGTGTAATGGCTGGAGAAGGGATACTGCGCGGGACAGCACCGGTGCCTATGGGGGACAACTCGAGGAGTGTGGATACCTGAGCCAGCAGATGGAAGATGACTGCTCTGAGGGAGGAGCCAGACACCACCACCTGCCAGGGCGGTGCCGAGGCAGGGGTGGAGCCGACGGCGCCCGTGCCCTCGGAGGAAGACATCCGGCTGGAGGGTCCAGGGTCCGGCGGGGGTCCAAGAAGCCCTTCAGACCAATCAAAACATAAAGATGACTTTTTGCAAACTTACATTTTAAGGTATTTCTTCCCCTCATTTACAGCCCTCGTCGTACTGCCTCTTTGAGGGCATGGCACGGCCGAGTCATTCCCGTCACTAACAAATGCATACCTTCACAGGGTCTTGGAGTGGTTGACTCAGAAGTGCAACGCATGTTCGAAAGCAGAAGCTAATAAAACGCAGGGAAAGCAGTGTAAAATACAACGTACTCGCACGAAAGACCAGGTAAACTGATAAAGAGCGTGAGTCACGGAACCCGGCCTTTAAAGCATCGCAATTCCATCACTCCTCAGTTTGTATTGTGACATCACAAGCATGTGACTGTTGCTGGTGTGGGGGGGAGGGGGGAGGGGTTAATTTATGCAAATACCGTCATTCTATTGGTCACAGTGACAATAGTATTGACAAGTGTATAAATGGTCATGTTGATACTATATTGGTATTCATATTCATACTATTACTTATTAATAGTAATATTAATACTAAATTACAAAAAGCTGTTAATTGGAACATCTGCTCAAAGACGATTAACAAACGGTCACACATTATTGTGGATTATTGTTAATAATAAATAATATAGACATGACCATGGAATTAATATCAGACAGTTGAAGTTAATTAGATTCAGTTGTTTGTCTGTAAAAAAAAGGCCCAAATCAAAATAGATACTACTTGGTATCACAAGTTTGCAGAATCATATAAATACCAGGCTGAGTTATTTTGTAGCTTATCCGAAAAATCTGTTCTTTGTATTTTTTGCCGCACCTTTACAGATAACGTTGAGCAGCAGTGTGTCCTCGGAAGACGAAACGTTTTCGGTGACCATCGTTTTTGCGTCTCCCTTCCTCCATTGACCATCCGTATCTGGTGGTGATGAATGCTGTCGCTGGGCTTTCTGCTCGGACCCCTGCCTGACTGGGAATGTGTTCTGCTGCGCTCCCTCCGCCATAAGTACTGTAAAGTATGCTACACTTTGCGCAAACAAACAAACAAACAAACAAAAAAACAAAGCGGTAAAGCACGGCGGCAAAGAAATATCATTCTCGCATCTGGAACCTTCCCAGAGCAACCGTTGTGTTGTGTTGTGAAGGAATAATACCGTCCGCAACACTTTTTATTCTGCTGATGTTTCAGAAAGTTTCTGCTTAGAGACGTCGATGCGGTAGGCACGGTGGATTTTAACGTATATGAGTGTGTCTTCAACAAGCTATTGTATAAAGCCGTAAGTATCAGTTATTAGTTTCATCCCCATAGGGACAACAACTCAGGGTTTTCGCTGCGGAATCACTGCAAATCAACTTTTATTCCTACTGAGAGAAATCAGTAATTTGCCGCACGCACACACACACGGGCGCACACACACACACACACACACACACACACACAGACACACACACACACACACACACACACACAGACACACACACACACACACACACACACACACACACACACACACACACACACACACACACACACACACACAAACACACACACACACACCTAGCCTTGCTATCAGCCCAGCCTTGCACAATGCAGTACCTCGGCTTTCTGCTGCATGGAAGTGTGGGCAGGGTGCATAGAGGGTTGGAGCACACTATGATACATATCGAAAAGATTGTACATCACAGTCAAGTATAACAATGCCAACGTGTTTCATCCGGGGCCGTGTCTGTAGTTCTGGTGATGGGTCTTTTGTTTGCTTGAGAGGCCCTTCTGTTGCCACAAGGGCTCATTTTCTCTCCACTACCCCAGCGAAATAAAAATAGGACCAGCTTCCCGTCTCTTGATTGAGTTCACTAGCTCGCTCGAGTTTTGGATTGGTATAATCCAAATAATCAACGGCTCCTTTTAAGTTAGGCTGATCCGGTCGCTTGAAACGTTGTGTTCCATATCATCATTTACATTTTATTGTTCAGTTCACAGCAGTCGAGGGCTGTCCCTGAGCACCCCAACCCCCACCCCCCTCGTGTAATCTAGAGGATATTGATGTGTGCCAGAGAGCATGAGAGCGTTTCATTAGCAACCCCATACTGCTATGTTGTGTTCCCTTTCGAGTGTGTGTACGTGTGCACGCAGCTGTAGAGCAACGTCCTCATAGCTTCAGTCTTTCTGCGCAAAATACAAGTTGTTTAACCAGATCGCGTTTGGCTTCCGTTTTGTGACACACTTTGTTGCACGGATTGAAAAAGTGATCTTTGCATTTTGCAAAATGGTAACTCTTGGCTAAAAACCCTGAATTTCTGTTATGAATTACATTTGACTAAGGTACCCTTATATTTGTGTCGGAAATTCCTTAAATTACTAAATTTTGTCTTTCATGTTGTTGATATTTTTTATACTCATGCTGCTTCTTAAGCAGTGTGAATCATTTGATATTGGCAAAAAATAACAGCACATACTTATAATTCATAACATATGTTTCATTGTGACAAATGGGTTTATTTTTTCTGCATTGCCGCATATATTAACATTTTACACAAAGTAAAGGTTGGTTAATAAGGCCCTTAGTGGTTTTGTTTGGAAGTCACAGTCCAAACAGTGGTGAGTTTGCCTAAGGCTACTCGGGCCCCATAGCCTTGTAATTGTAATAATATTCTCCATGAATAATAATGAACAGCGATGAGGAATCGCTTTCAGACGGCTTCCTGTTAGACATGCAAACACTGGTAATTTTGACCAGTACCACGAATAACCTATGGCCTGGTTTAGCCTTTTTTTTCTGGTATCCTCTGGGATTGGATAGGTAGGGGTGATAGTTGTAGTAGGTCTGGGTGATAGCACATAGTGCTTGTGTGCTGTTTTGCACCACCTGTTCCATCTGGCCTGGGGAAGACAGATGAAACTGACTAACTAAGCCCCCTGCACACACACTCAAGCTTAACTAATATTTCATGTGTCGGAGTAATGAGTCAGAGCTCAAGAGAATGCTTGTTTAGAGCATCATCCTGGCATCAGTACAAAGCGTACAAAAACCCTCCGAGATCGACTCCTGAACACAATATCATTAGCAACAAACAAACAAATCCCTACCAACCAACCAATCAAATCATTGTCCAAATATGAAGACGAGAATGCACAAGGCAGGGTCTGTCTTGGAGCCTGTTGTTATAGGAAACACAACACGCGCACTCTCACTCACGCACACACACACACTCACACGCGCACACGCACACACACACAGGCGCGCGTGCACGCACAGTGAACGTGTCAAAACAACATTATCCTGCTGTTCCACCTGATGACAGCTCAACATACCTGCTGAACCCCAGCAGTGTTCAGGACCGCCAACAGACGAACAACAGGGAGGGGAGGAAAATGAGATGGCGCTTGGAGAGTCTGCCAGCCCATGTGTGTCCCACCGGCTGCAGGAGCACCGATAGACTTGATAGATGAGCAAACGTGCCGGGGAACGTGTAAGGAGAGAGAGGGGGGGGAAAGAGAGAGAGAGAGAGACAGCGAGAGAGCGAGAGAGAGAGAGGGGCAGCTAAAGAGAGAACCAAGAAAATAATTGCCAATAATATGCACAGGTTTGAACAACAAATTGGCGTCGTGTTTTGCACGCTCGCTGTGCGATTCCAAGCGCCGATTGATTTTACGTCAAGCCGCGCGCACACTGTTTAAATACTGTTTAAACCGTACAAGGGAAGATTATTAAAAGTGGTAATGCTGTCAAAGGGTTCGAGGCGCACGGCGGCCATTTTACTCCGACAGCCCAGGACAAAAGTTTTCGCCGCCTCCCACCCCACACCCCCACCCGGAAGTACGACCTGCTATAGCGACAATGATGAAGATGATGATGATGATGATGATGATGAGTCAACCCTTCCATCCGTCATCCAGCCGGAGCCGCTCCACCTGACGCGGCGTCAGCACCACCCACGCGCCCCAAATAAAAACGGCACAGGTGGAAATAGCCGACGGGTGATGGAGATTGAACCAACGGAACATGAGTGCTAATCAATATGGTTGCCAGTGTCGGCCGGGCCGACACACACACACACACACACACGCGCGCGCGCGAGTGTGTGCGAGCGCGCCGCCGCCGCCGCCACCCGCCCAGTGTCCTCAGGCTCCAGTCACCCGCCGTCAAGCGCTCCCCGCGTAATTTACGACGAAGGTGTCACTCTCGGAATTATACTGCACGGTTGAGAGACTCCCATAAGGAACGCGCTGCCATTTTGTCCTCCCGCAAGGAAAGCGGGAAGACGACGAAGAAGAAGAAGTAAAAATGGCCATCTCTGTTCCGTGCCGTTTTCTCCTCCAACTGTGAGGTATTAATCCACGGGCATACCGTAAAGATGGAATGGAGTGATGAATCTCAAGTGGGTGTGAAGGGCAAGGGGTGTGCTGAAATATATATATATACGAAGGGTGGTGTTTTTGTGGGGGCGTTTTTACAGACCAAGGGCGGAGATGTCAGAGGGCTTCCATTGCGCGGTCGACGTGTTATTGTTTAAAACCCCTCAACGACTGGTCTTCCCCATGACGGGATGAACTGTTCTTTAATGCAAGTGTTTAATGGGTTTTTTTTAATACAGGGGGGGGGCAACAATTATAAAGTATATGAATGTGTTTTAGATTAGATGTACTGAAGAGCTCAGTGCTCTGTAGTACTGACTGTCATACCATACAGCATGATTGTCACACTACAGATACATATTAACCATGCATTGACACACTCTCTCTACTACAACCTGCATTGGCCTGAGTGGGACGAAGAGAAAATGAAATTGTATCCTGGTGTTAATTTCTATATTCTCTTCTAAAACATGTGAACCCACCCCACCCAATACTCAATAGTAAATACATGGCAGTGCGTAGGCAGAAAAGGGAATATGGAGTTCCTGCATTGTACTCGTTCAGCACAGAATAAACGTTTTCTGTGGTCGACAGTGGGAACAATTTACATCTGGTGTCAAGCTTTCTGCTCGTTTTGTTTTGCAGAGACTGGGTGGAGAGACGTCTACAGAGACCAACTGTATACAAGGAGAGAACAGTTGCATTGGGGGAAATGGGCTTTTTTCTTTCAGAAATTTCTTTCCGAAATAAAGTTTGTGTGTGCATGAGTTCAACTGTGTGTCCTTGGGTTTGCATGCGTGCGTGCGTACGTGTGGGTGTGTGGGTGTGTATGTGTGTGTTTTATCTTGTCTAATGTGTGTGTGTGTGTGTCTGTTTTGTTATCTGTGTGATTGTGTGTGTCTACGTGTGTGTGTGTGTGTGTCTATATGTGTGTGTGTATCTCTGTTTTGTTATCTGTATGTGTGTGTGTGTGTGTGTGTGTGTGTGTGTGTGTACCTGGTCACTTGCGTCCACATCATCTGCACACTGTGTGCGTCCGCCTTTATTTATTCCCTCACTTCCACGTGGCCAGCCGCTGTCACTTTGATGAATGGAAGCTGGAACTGGCCAATTGTTTCTACTCCATGGACAAGTCGCGCACGATTTGAACTTAAACGTCTCCCCTCCTGTCAAACGGGGGGCTCCGCAGTCCCCCTGCACCCCCACAACCCCCCCCTCGCACCCAACACATCCCCCCCCCCCCCCACACACTTCACACACACGGCACCCATCCCGAGCTCCACCAACTTCCTCTCTCTTGCAGACCTCTCGGATGCAGACCTCCACAACCCCTAACTCAGGCATCTCTGGAGGTTACCCCGTTTAGAAGCCATCATAGGAGCCGTGGGGCGCGTAGTGGGGTGGGGTGGGGGGGGGGGGGGGGCGGACGAATCACAATGGTGATTATGAAGCCGGCTCCAGGAAGCGACCATAACCAAAGTCCTTCTATAGTGTCTCTGCCACAACGGCGGTGGATGCATGAGCGGCGTGCGGTCTGGTTCTCGCCGAGGCCAGCGGCCGAGCTGTCGGCAGAGTTCTTCCTTGAAAGGCCAACGGGTCGCCGAAGGGGTTCCGATGGTTTTTGATCACCTTCTAAGACGCTAACGCTTTTTCAAAGACCGATCGTCCCGCACGGATCTGCAGGGTGAAGGGCTTATAGGAAGCACTTTCCCCCCATTCACGCTGTTTTTTTTTTTTTTTAACCGTCAGAGCTCACGAAAAATGTTCCATCTTTGAGCGGAAACTCATTATCGTCGCACAATCTGACTTTATCCCCCGCGATGCGTTCGCTGCTTGGTGGACCGCGGCCTCAACATAGCGGTGCATTAACAAGGAGCCGAGGACCCCGCAGAAGTGAAACTTTATACAAAACAAGTTGTAATCCTTTGTCTACTGTCTTGAGTAACCTTCCCCAATGCCAAAGAATGTAAAAATGTGTTGCTGAAGGAAACTTTCTCGGCAGTTTCAAGCACTTTGCTGAGTCCCCGTTCATCCTTTCATACAGCTTCTTGTCTGCAAACGCCGCAACCCCTTGGACAAAGAGATATTCAGTTGGAATTTGTCTTATATAAGATTCATTCTTCAATCCTAACTGTGAACAGTGAGACAATGATAGATTTGTGTTTCTTCGAAAGATGATGTGTGTGCTTTGAAATGAACCACATTTGCCAGAATGATCTCAAATAAATATGTTTGGATCCATTTGACAAGAGGTAAACAAATCATCATCTATCATGGCTCTCTATTGGGAGTCTGCAGGACTACGTCATTTCCTGCGAGACTGGCCTAATTAACTATTGAATGTTGACTAAAGCTGTGCAGCGTTTACCTGTTTGATGGGCCTTGTTGCGACGTGATTCCCAGACTGCAGTGAACACTCTTGCGTCAGACACTCTGTGCAGCTCGGGCAGGTGCTTTGTGCATGACGCCAAGCGACAACCTGGGGAGGGAAAAAAAAAAACGACAAAAAAAAACTTCCGATGGGATTTGCGTCTCCATAATATTCAATCTCATTTTGTTGTTTTTCTTTCTTTTTTTTCTCCTCCTCTCTAAAGCTAAAAATAGAACAGGAGCTTGCGGATGTGAAAACTCCCATCAACTACCGGAGTGCTTAAGCTTTCCAGGTAGACCTGTAACTCTCCCTTCAGCACGGGGGGGGGGGGGGCGGGGGGTCTTAGAGTCAAGTGAGCTTAATGTTGTCGTTTTTATTTTGTTGTATTTTATCGGGGGGGGAAGGCGGTTGGGGTGGGGGGGGGGGGGGGGGGGGGTTTGTGGGATGCGAAGCCCCCGACTGCACTTTGCAGATACGGCGGGGTCCTGTGCCTTCATGCCCGGGCCCATCAGAACGGCCCCTGCCGGCCGGCTATCTGCACGGGGGGCTCACGCCGCAGTGCAGGGGGGGGGGGATTAAAAAAGCTTTTTATGAAGCTCTTTTTTCATGACCTAAAGTGTTTTGAAATTGCTGTCGGTTCACCGCCTCCTTCTCTCTCCACTACAATGCTGGACTTGACGGTCTGTGGAGCTGAGTGCAGACAGGGGGGGGGATTCTGCATTCTGATTGGATAACTAATGGGACTGTAAAATGCGGAGGCTGGTTTTAACGTCGTCTTATGTAGCAACTGTACCCAGCTGAGTGAGGAGGTGTGTGGGGGGGAGGCTAATTTATTCACTCAAGCATTCTGAAAAAATGAATTTGTGAAAGGTGGCTGGTGAGCCATGACTTTACATCTCTCTGGTGTATATTTGGTTAATGGAATAAATGTCATAGCTGGTTCCGCTTAGCTAGCTGCTGCATGTACACCACGAGTGCACATGTTGGAATAAATAAAGTCTGATCAAATCAATCAATGCATGTTTAGGTTTAAAGGAGAGTCTCAATCAGGGATGAAATGTCAGAGTGGAGCGTAGTTAGATGACGTTGAGTCGTCGCATCGAGCCAATTACAAACAGCTCCATGCTGGATGCGTGTGTACTGAGGAGAAGCGCTCGATGGTGAAATAAAATGCAAAGTCAACAACGTTTGTTTTCTCAGAGAGCTCAAAGATTAAACAAAACATGGGGCAGCAGTAGCTCAGTGGGTAGAGTAGGTGGACAGAGCGGGTCGTCCACTAACCGTAGGGTCGCCGGTTCCATCCCCTTGATCCCCACTTCCAAAAACTGTCTGCATGTCGAAGTGTCCTTGAGCAAGCCACTGAACCCTGAACCCCAACTTGCTCCCCGGGCGCTGTTCAGAGCAGCCCCACTGCTCCTATGTACAATAGGATGGGGGCAAATGAACGAATTTCGTTCCCATGTCTAAAAAACATGGTAGTGATCAAATAAAACATAGAAACCATCCCGCCATGCATTCATGATGTTACTCCCGTGCCGAGCTAACTCAGTCGCCACCAACTCACTGCTGTTTACGTAGACAGCCTACCATAGTGCTAGACTATTCAGATTCACATTGAACGTAATGATGACGCACACCTAACATATTGTGATGTGAGGATGTTTTGTGTCCTTCCTTGCCGCTCAATGGATGGTGGCACATGGTGGGCCATGACATTTTGGGTGGAGGTAGTGGTACTGAGTGCTTCTCAAGGGTTCTTTCCTTTGCAAGTGGAGAGACCTTTCCCTTCAGAGGGCTTAGGGTTACGGGACGTCGTATAATGTGGGAACTGTGAAGCCCTTTGAGATGGTAACCATGCTTAAGAGCTCTACAAATAATACGGGCTTAACTCATATATTCTCTATCTAAACACCATAAACCGCATAGTAGAGGTCCTTATGAGGCCATCAAGGGAATCATTACAAATAAATCTATGTTCACTTTATTCATTGCATAGTAGGCCTACTGAATCAACATGCCGGCTAAAGGGCAAAATGTTTCTATTATGTTAGTGCAAATACTCCTATGCAATCATGGAGCAGAGAAGAAGGAGAAGGGTTTGGACACAAGCAGAGGAGGAAGCCATTTCAAAAGTAGCGGTAAAGCTCTTAATCAGTGACACTTAGAATCCCTTTGGCCCGGGTGTGATGAATGGCCTTGCTGGAGGAGGCCATTTGTTACAGCCTTATCTGTATGGCCGGTGTTAAGGAGACTGAATTATCCACCATCAAATAGAATTGGAAATGAGTGAAAATCAAACAGAGGCAGACCACATGATCATGCGGGGACACAAAGAACTTTTTTCGAACGTAGTCTCTTCACTCAGACATCTTGGGATTGTTGAGTGTCCAATCACACGATATATATAGATCTGGTGATCGTCATGGTCACCAAAAAGTGTCTGATTGGCAGCATCACCTTGAAAAAAAGAAATGAGGTTTTGATTGGCTCTGGAACTCACCTGGGCTCATTAAATCATTAGCATGTGTAAGTATATATTTAAATATTATATACATAGTTATTTACAATATATTGTTATGATGATGATTATTATTATGATTACGCCAAAAAATATTAACAAAATGAATATATTTGCATAAATAATTACAAATTCTAAAACATTTAGAAATAAGTTAGGCCTAATATTCTTATCTGATAATAATGATCGTATATGATTTATATAGGCTTGATATAATATATGCCTCCATTGAGTCAAAATGTAGTCTGCATGACTGCCTACAGTTCTGAGCGTGATGGTTTTTAAGCCTGTTGAAAAAGGTACAAGTCTGCCATCCAGTGGTTCTTCCATTGAGCGAAAAGTCGGAACAAATCCCACCAAGAAAATTGTAGTGCGTGTTTCTACCCGAGTCGCAATGGCATCCGCGCCTATTCTAATGACGATCCAGCTGCACTCACCCGGTTGCCCTGTGTGTAAGTGTTCTTTTGACATCAATAGCTGTAATGAAAATATGACATTATGTATAAGATTAAGCCATAAACAAGAGCTGAGGTTTCATT
Organism: Urophycis tenuis; assembly: GCA_036785325.1. Taxonomy (NCBI): domain Eukaryota; kingdom Metazoa; phylum Chordata; class Actinopteri; order Gadiformes; family Phycidae; genus Urophycis; species Urophycis tenuis. The sequence goes on along the minus strand of JAXIVH010000026.1, from coordinate 3,879,536 downwards.
CGGGTGCATGTTACATAGGTCAGTGTATACGTTTGCGGTTTGTGATTGAGTCCAACGTTACTAGGTAGCTTACAGCATCCCTTTGCACTTTCATCACTATAATGCTGGTGACGCAAAGTCAAATGCCACCGCACAATTTGAAAGTCAGCGTTCCGATAGTGTTTCACTACCATAATCTGTCCGTTTAGATGCCCGTTTATATCGTTGCATACATCAGCATTCAGCATACATCAACCTCAACAAGCTAGCTGGTCATCTTGAGAGTGATTGTATTCCGAATTGCACCCAATATATCGGTCTCACTCTCTCTTGGCTAGAGTCAATGGACTGACCCTTGCCCACTGAGATGCTGCTCAAAGATCTCCCACGGGAGGTCCTGCTGCGGCCGCTGACCAGGAACGAGGTGGTGGGCATGCTGTTAAGGTTGACTATCTTTGGCGCTGCCACATACTACAGTATAAAATGGGTCATGGAAGCCGCGGACCCTACTCAGAAGCAGAAAAACCTGGCCAAGAAAAAGGTAAGGTTTTCCCCCCTGAGCACAGTTTTGTGTAAAAGGTCCATTGTTTGTCATGGCACAGTGCTGTTACTCTTTATTATTCTAAAGGGTTGTATTGATTATGCCAGGCAGAGCAGCTGATGAAGAGGATTGGCGTGGAGGGAGTCAAACTTACCGAGTATGAGATGAACATTGCATCACTCCTAGTGGATCCACGAACAATAAAGGTTTGAAGCCACACTTCAACAGTTAATTCCTTGTATGTTACCTGAGGGACTGTTATAGTACTGTAATACTATACTCAACTATTATACCATATGAGCATCTTCCATCACATCTTTTTTGGCAACTCTATATTAGATGGCAATTCTTCACAGATTACGACAATGACATCCACGTCATTGAGGTCATCACAGTATCTTCTGGATTAGAGTCACTGTTTGTGACTCAGTCAAGGGCTAAAGGCGCACACTTCCTGTATTGTTTGTGGTCAGCAGAGTTTAAAGGTGTGTACTTCCTGTCTGCAGGTGACCTGGCGGGACATAGCAGGGCTGGACGAGGTCATCTACGAGTTGCAGGACACGGTCATCCTCCCCTTTCAGAAGAGACACCTGCTGGCTGGATCCAAGCTCTTTCAGCCACCTAAAGGTACCACAGCTGTACTGGACTGACAATGACGGTCATTGGTTAGTTGTATGTCCTTCATTTATTAGATGGATAAGAAGAGCCCTTCTGTAGAAGAAGAGAAAAAGAAGAGAAAAAGCCAGTCTGTAGAGCAGATGCAGACTGGTGGGTATACAGTGTTTACATGTATGACGTAAACAGGTGTGGTTCTCGAGAAACACATTCGTTCAGCGCATGGGGGACTGAGACTGATTTTGGCGATTACGGTCCAACAGCCAATCGGAAGAACCACGCGAGAACCCGTTCCTGGTTACAGGTGACTCCGATATCTGGATTAAATCAAGTCCTTTGGTCCAAACCTGCAAAAATGCAGGCTTGAAACGGTGCTTGAAACGTTCTCTCAGTAGGAAAGACAGCGGCGTTCGTTAGAGGTGTCGATAAGTCCATGTTCCGTTTGTATTCTATTGCTGTTTTTTCCAGTGTGACTTTTGAAGAATAGACCTGATGTCTTTGGCATAGCACGATCAAACAGAATATAATTGCTAATCACCCCGATGAATGGAGCATATACTTAAGTTGACATGTTCCCACTAGATTTGGTGAGCTTTCAGAGAAGGCCTGGAGAATCTGGTAGTAGTGTCTGTATGTGTACCCCCCCCCTCTCCGCATGCTCCCAGTTGCCTTGTGTGGACCAGTGATGTTGTGTGCTTCAGTTCTATCACGCCACGGCACTTTCTCTTTCAGGCGTGCTTTTATTTGGCCCGCCGGGATGCGGAAAAACTTTGATCGCCAAGGCAACGGCCCGCGCTTCTGGTTGTCAGTTCATCAACCTGCAGCCCTCCACGCTGACGGACAAGTGGTACGGCGAATCACAGAAGCTGACGGCCGCTGTCTTTTCATTGGCTGTGAAAATCCAGCCCTGCATCATCTTCATCGATGAGATCGGTCAGTGTGTCTCCGTGGGGTTGCCCACAGTGCATGCATGCACTGTGCTACACTTTGTATGCTTTTGGTGTTACATTTTAAGAAGACCGCTTGCATGTCTTTACTCCAGATTCCTTCCTGAGGAACCGCTCCAGCCTGGACCACGAGGCCACAGCCATGATGAAGGCCCAATTCATGAGCCTGTGGGACGGCCTGGACACTGCTGCCACCAGCCAGGTGAGAGGGTGAATGGCCTCACCCAGAAATCTAACCACTAGCCAGGTGAGAGGCTGAATGACCTCATCCAGAACTAGAGCAACTAGCCAGGTGAGAGGGTGAATGACCTGATCCAGGACTAGAGCTACTAGCCAGGTGAGAGGGTGAATGACCTGATCCAGGACTAGAGCTACTAGCCAGGTGAGAGGGTGAATGACCTGATCTAGAACTATAACCACTAGCCACGTGAGAGGGTGAATGACCTGATCTAGAACTATAACCACTAGCCAGGTGAAAGGGTGAATGACCTGATCCAGAACTATAACCACTAGCCAGGTGACAGGGTGAATGACCTGATCCAGAACTATAATCACTAGCCAGGTGAGAGGGTGAATGACGTGACCCAGAACTATAGCCACTAGCCAAGTTAGATTAATGTTATCTGCCAAGTGATCTGTGGTAGATGATGGATGTTGTATCATTGTTCAGCTAACTGTGGTCTTTGTCAATGCAAGGTGATGGGTAGCAAATTACTGCCTTATTGTTTAGAATTGTACACACCATTTCATTTTGTATATGAAAATGTAAACGGCTTTGAATTCATAACATTGAAATATTAATAAATGTTATTAATATGACCAGTTTGTGAAGATTTAGCAGACACCTTTCTCCAAAGAGACATAAAGAAATATTAATATGGTGCTATATAAATAAAGTGGATTGGATTGGATTGGAAATATTGTACTTTGAAAACAAGGTAATCTGAAATTATTTGTTTTGAAATTCAAACGTGGTCTTTCTCTGTGATGGTGACGGATGTTGTATGATAGTTTAGTTAACGTTGTGGTCTTTCTCGGTGACGGTGATGGATGGTTGTCGAGCTAACTGACGTCTTTCCCTGTGCTAGGTGATGGTGATGGGGGCAACCAACAGGCCCCAAGATGTGGACCCAGCCATCCTACGTCGCATGCCCACCACGTTTCATGTCGGCTTGCCTGTGAGATTAAACACACTCATTACTAACACTGATAACTGCTACAGCTTGTGCTGCTGCTGCTGCTGTGTGATGTGGCCTCTAGGTCATCAACCAGACTAGCCGTGATGGCTTCATATCGCAGGCTTGTCTTTGGTTTCCATAATGAGAGACGTGCCTATTGTCTGATGTCCCTTCCAAACATAATGCACTGATCCTCCAAAGCGCGCGACTTAAAGACAAATCTATGAACTTCATATTGGGGCTTGAATGCATGGCCCAGACCTTTTAATCACAGTGACAAGTCCAGATTATACAACCCCCCCGAACCCAAAGGAGAAAGACATGTTTAGCATAATCATGAACAATTATGGTACTTACCATTGTGACTATTTTGATCATTATTCGTTAATCCCACAACCTTTTTGTGGCGTGTGGCGTTACATTTGTCTGTCTTTGTCTGTCTTGACTGTCCACAGAAAACAAGAGAGCGACAAGAGATCCTCAAGCTCATCCTGGCAGGGGAGAATGTAAGCATTTGATTTATTTGTACCGTAAGTTTTTTGTTCTTTTCATAGACGCCAAAGCTAACCTTATTTCAATGCGTAGCTGCCCTTGTCGTCGCCGTTGCCTCCTCGGTGTTTCATCTTGAAACGGAAGCCGTGCCCGGGACACGCACACCCGCGCCGCAGTGTGTAATCTCCCGTTTGTCCTTGAAGCCGTCTCACCGGTGTTCCTCGCTGAGCCTTTTGTAAGCGCGTTTCGCTTTCGGTGTGAAATTGAAATTGTCGTTTCGTTCTTTCACCCTTTTGATGTCCACGAATAACTTTTGCCTGTGAATAAAAGGGTTGTTTTTTTTGTTTTTTTGCAATGGTGTCACTAACGCGGAGCGGTACGGCTTCAATAATCTAATGAACGTGGGGCGCTAGCTAGCTCAGTGGGTAGAGCGGGTAGACAAAGCGGGTCGTCCACTCACCGTAGGGTCGGCGGTTTGATCCCCTTGATCCCCCCTCCTCCTCCAACTGTCCACGTGTCGAACCCTACCAATGTACTGATTGTAAGTCGCTTTGGACAAAAGTGTCTGCTAAATGTGCCCTTTATCTTTACCTTTAATGAAACCCGTCGCTCCCGCAGAATGCCCCGATCGGGATGTTTGAGTTTTTACTCGCCGTCGCGACAGCACGGCGTTCCCCGAGTGCAGCTTCATACTTTGTTGTTAAAGACACACACACACACACACACACACACACACACACACACACACACCTCGCCGCCGCCATCTCCCAGCCGCGTCGCCTTCCTCAAGAGGAGACTCCTTCTGTCCCAACGGTCAAAGAGTCAAGCATGGGATTCATTCGTTTTAATCAATCTGTTCAATAATGGGTCATTTGATCCATGATCCATTTATGACTGTACTCGCACGGCCTGTGTGTCTCTTTGGAGAAAGGTGTCTGCTAAATGTTCGCAAACTGGTCAAATTCAATTATTCTCTCTCTCTCTCTCTCTCTCTCTCTCTCTCTCTCTCTCTCTCTCTCTCTCTCTCTCTCTCTCTCTCTCTCTCTCTCCTCTCTCTCTCTCTCTCTCTCTCTCTCTCTCTCTCTCTCTCTCTCTCTCTCTCTTCTCTCTCTCTCTCTCTCTCTCTCTCTCCAGCTGAGCAACGCCATCAACCTGAAGGAGGTGGCAGAGAAGACGGCCGGCTTCTCGGGCAGCGACCTGCGTGAGTTGTGCCGTGACGCCGCCATGTACCGCGTGAGGGACTACGTCCGCAAGGAGCAGATGAGGCAGATCGCCCAGCAGATGAAGGATGGCGTGGAGGAGGAGGAGCGGTAGGTCACGGGGGGGGGGGGGGAGCCGCCGTATTCTAATGAAGGTTGGTGTTAGTGTGAGGGTTAGGGTTAGGATAGTGTTAGGAGGGTTAGGTTAGTGTTAGGGTTATTGTTGGTGTGAGGGTTAATGTTAGGGTTAGGGTCCGGTTAGTGTTGGTGTGAGGGTTAGTGTTAGGGTCCGGTTAGTGTTGGTGTGAGGGTTAGTGTTAGGGTTAGGATCGGGTTAGTGTTGGTGTGAGGGTTAGTGTTAGGGTTAGGGTCTGGTTAGTGTTGGTGTGAGGGTTAGTGTTAGGGTTAGGATCAGGTTAGTGTTAGGGTTAGGATCGGGTTAGTGTTGGTGTGAGGGTTAGTGTTAGGGTTAGGATCGGGTTAGTGTTGGGGTGAGGGTTAGTGTTAGGGTTAGGATCGGGTTAGAATAGAATAGAACAACTGTATTTATCCCCGAGGGGAAATTAGGTTGTCGTAGTAGCAGCCGCAGTACAATACAGTATTAAATACAGTACAATAGTTAGTGTTAGGGTGAGGGTTATGTTAGGGTCTGGTTAGTGTTGGTGTTATGTTAGGGTCGGGTTAGGGTTAGTGTTAGGGTTGGGGTCGGGTTAGGGTTAGTGTTAGGGGGAAGGTCGGGTTAGGGTTGGGTTAGTGTAAAGGTTAAGGTCGGGTTAGGGTTAGTGTAAGGGTTACCGTTAGAGTTAGGGTCGTGTTAGTGTTCGGGTCGTGTTAGTGTTCAGATCGGGTTAGGATTATGGGTCTGGTTAGAGTCGAGTTATGGTCGGGTTCGTGTTGGTGTTAGGGTTAGGGTCAGGTTAGTTTTAGGGTCAGGTTAGTGTTAGTGTTAGTGTCGGGTTAGTGTTAGTGTTAGTGTTGGGGTCGGGTTCGTGTTGGTGTTAGGGTCAGGTTAGTGTTAGTGTTGGTGTTAGGGTTAGGGTCGGGTTAGTGTTAGTGTTAGTGTTGGGGTCGGGTTCGTGTTGGTGTTAGGGTCAGGTTAGTGTTAGTGTTAGTGTTGGTGTTAGGGTTAGGGTCGGGTTAGTGTTAGGGTCAGGTTAGTGTTAAGTGTCGGGTTAGTGTTAGGGTTAGGGTCGGGTTAGTGTTATTGTTGGGGTCGAGTTCGTGTTGATGTTAGGGTCAGGTTAGTGTTAGTTTCAGGTTAGTGTAAGTGTTAGTGTCGTGTTAGTGTTGGTGTTAGGGTTAGGGTCGTGTTAGGGTTAGAGTCAGGTTAGTGTTAGGGTCGGGGTAGTGTTATTGTTGGGGTCGGGGTAGTGTTATTGTTGGGGTCGGGTTAGTGTTAGTGTCAGGGTTAGGGTCGGGTTAGTGTTGGTGTTAGGGTTGGGTTAGTGTTGGTGTTAGGGTTGGGTTGGTTTTAGTGTCAGGGTTAGGGTCGGGTTAGTGTTGGTGTTAGGGTTGGGTTAGTGTTAGTGTCAGGGTTAGGGTCGGGTTAGTGTTGGTGTTAGGGTTGGGTTAGTGTTAGTGTCAGGGTTAGGGTCGGGTTAGTGTTGGTGTTAGGGTTGGGTTAGTGTTGGTGTTAGGGTTGGGTTAGTGTTAGGATTAAGGTTGGGTTAGTCTTAGGGTTAGGGTCAGGGTTAGAGTTGGGGTTAGGTTAGTTTTAGTGTTAGTGTCGTGTTAGTGTTGGTGTTAGGGTTAGGGTCGTGTTAGGGTTAGTGTTATTGTTGGGGTCGGGTTAGTGTCAGGGTTAGGGTCGGGTTAGTGTTGGTGTTAGGGTCGGGTTGTGGTTGGGTTAGTGTTGGTGTTAGGGTTGGGTTAGTGTTAGGATTAGGGTTGGGTTAGTGTTATTGTTGGGGTCGGGTTAGTGTCAGGGTTAGGGTCGGGGTTAGAGTTGGGGTAAGGGTCGGGTTAGTGTTAAGGTTGGGATGTTGTCAGGGTAGGATGAAGGTTAGAGTTGGTGTCAGGGTAGGTTAAGTGTAAGATTGGGTTTCGGTTAGGTTAGACAATTTAGGGTTGACGGATGATCATTTTACGTTTAAGTTTAAGCTTTTTAAGACAATGTAGTGACATGCCAAAAAAATGTATTGTAATGTAAAAATGTAAAAGATTTGTAGTCCGAATTAACTATGATTAATGATATGAACATATGCATTAATATTACCAAAATTAGGTTGGAAATATCTTGGATCTGTATATGGAAAAACCCTAATCCTCCATTTGAAGTGACCATATGGTTCAATGTAATGAAACTAAAGTGTTTCTTTTAACGCGGGACTTTGAATTCCTAAGCAGACATCATCATTTATTTACCACCAGGGCGTGACAGACTGTGTAATTATCATGATTATAAATCTATGTTCCCAGTCCTGTCTGCCTGGACCAGATGGGTGTGGGATGTGCCAAGTGATTATAGAAAAATGTTTTTTTAATGCAAATATACATAAATGTTAAAGTAGTCCGGGCTGTCATTCGAGTTCAGTTGCAGTTTGTCCGTTTGGTTTTTGGATCCTGCTTCAAAAATGTGCGATAATGGTAATGAAAATATGTGCAATCAATTTATGTTTGTTTAAAGATTTACATTTGCGTGTGAATCAATACATTGGAGGTCCCAAAGAATTGTTATTACATGAAGATATCAAAAATTCACCTTCAATTTCCAGAATCCATATTCGTCTTTATGAAGCAATAGGAGTCCTTTTTTCATATGCACTGAGTAGAGGTCAGAGGTCAGAGGTCAGAGGTCATCATCAGTGCTGGGCTCCCCCCGGCTGTGGACTGCTGTTTGCTGCGCGTGCCCATCTCAACAGCCGGTAGACGGAGAGTGAGGAGTCCTCTGCTCACTGCAACCCGCAACAAGTCACGATTTCTTGTGGTTGATTTATCAAAAGTCTCAACTTATATTTATTTAAAAAAGAAAAAATGCAAATTTTTGACAATTGACGATTTTCTCCATCTTGACAATTTTTTTTTGTCAAGATGGAGTTTGAAGACGCGCTCGGATGATTTGCACCTTGTCTGTTGTGTTGACACTCGAGTCAGGCTGCCTGCCGCCTGACTACCTCGTTACTCACTCGTCTGCATCTCTGACTCATCGTACCAGCGTCTGCAGCACAGCTTTGTTCCTCCACGCCAGAGCAGAAATAACTTGGCAAACTTGTAGTAGTGGAGCTTTCATCCGCGCTTAATGTCATGGCGAGTGCGAAGGTGACACACCTTCGCACCTTCGCACACCTTCGCACACAACGTGTGGAAGTACTGCGGTGTGTGGAAGTACTGCGGTCCGTGTTAGCTGTTGTTGCCTTGTTGCTCGGCAACCACAAAGGCATTCGCACAGAACCGTGTCCAGGAGAAATCCATGATCGTTTTGCCTGTATGTAGGGATGATATACTGAAGGCGCCGACGGCCCTGGTTAAGAGGTTGTGGTCCTGAGGTTCGTGGTGTGACCACCAGCCTGTGTGTGTGTGTGCTGTCTACAGGCCTCTGGACGAGGAGCGCCTGCGGCCCATCACCCAGCTGGACCTCCTCTTCGGCCTGGATAAGATGCGGGAGTCCAAGCAGGGCTACGGTTTCTATGATGCCCACCGCTGCTGCGGATGTGCCTCTGGACTAGAACCAGCATGGTGTGGGGCGTGTGGGGGATCTCGCCTCATTTATCCACAGTAAATGTCCCGGTGGCCCCCGTGACTCCCTTCATAGGTTTTATTTAAGCATGGCCCCTCCTCCATCGCAATGGCTGCCTGGGGTCCCGTCTACGTGTTGGTGTTGTGTTCTTCTGTAGTCTGAGCACTGCCCTAGTCCTCGGTGGGCCTCCGTGGTGGATGATGCAACTTGAACTTCCCATTCCTGGCACTCACCAGGGATGGCACTCACACTACCCAGAATGCACTTGTGAATGACTGGGGGACCCCGTCCCCATCGTGTTTATCCACTCGGTGTTACCTAGCACCCGGGGAGAGGATCACTGACATCCCCCCCTCCCCCCCCCCACCGACTTGCTTTATCTATATTGGATCTACACCGTGCATATCAGATCATTCAAGTTGCGCAGGCAGTTCTCTGTTTTCGTCCCCTAGCTAAGATGTGCAGGTGAGCCCAAACCTCTCGCTTCAGTCTCACTTCAGTGTATATACAAGCAAACCACTAGCTAGAGCCACTTTAACTCCTTCATTCTGGTCAGCCCAAGTGGGCCGACGTTCTCCGCGTGTGTCCCACTGAAATGGACCGCCGCAGGTGTTGTTACCCCCCGTCATTAAATGGGGGGGGGGTTAGGGTTAGGGCGGAGGGCGCTAGGGTTAGGGCGGAGGGCGCTAGGCCTTGCGCTGTGCTTCGTAAGATGACACATCTTTTTTGGTTTATCTTGTTCCCGGGGAATCAACTGATGCCGGGTGGCGGTGGTGGGGGTGGGGGGGGCGTTGTAAGGACCGACGCTGCTATTCCTTTGACATCCTCCTGCCTGCAGCTCGGTCTCACCCTTGCCAGATGGAACACCTCCACGCTGGGACCTCGTAGTGTCGATGTCTAGCTGGCAAGTCCCTCTGCACCAGGGTGTGAGCTCTGTATGTATATACATTATATACAGTATATAGATCTATACGTGTGAGTTGGATGGAGCCATTGAGTTGGTGGATGCATGCGTACGCTGAAGCACTTTGGTATGAAACAAACAAGCACTCCTCCTGTAGAAATATAGACTTATAGAGCTGTAGGGACCGTTCTCCAGTGATTGGGATGGTTTCATTTGAGTGTATGCCTACATTATGGGCACCATGATGAATGTTGTTGAAGATTTCACTGGCTGTATCGGAGCATACTTTCACATCAAAACATTGCACTGTTGCGTTTGCGCCGTCGCATCGTCACAGCTGTGAGACGATGGAACTTGGTGTGTGTGCGTTTGTGTGTGTGTCTAGCTGTTGATGTTGATGTTGATGTTTGCATGATTGTGATTGTGGAGGGAAAAAAGTGTTTTTAATGTTGTTATTAAGAGGCCAAAACCTGGGACTTCCTAGACAATGTTGGGTATTATTATTTTATGTTTTTACACATAAAGACACATACATGTTTACAACAAGGGTCTTACTGAACTATGTTTAACATTATATACTATTTGATGGTGATTCAAATTGTTTTTGTGGATTTCATGGTTGCATACATGATTGCATTTTATCTCTGCCATGATGGACCCCTTGTGTACTGCATTTCTACCAGTTAGCTATGGTTAGAAAACACACACAATGTTATGATAAATATATATTTAAAAACGTGTAAATATACATAACATGTATTATGATTTCTTATATACTGTATATATCTACACACACACACACACACACACACACACACACACACACACACACACACACACACACATACACATACTTAAATTAAATGAGTTAAAGTTCAAATGAAATGTTTGCTTGCATAGCCATGCATTTGCACCATCTCTCTTGGGATCTGTGTCCGGGTCCCATGCAGACCTCTCATGGACGTAGTTCGCCTCAGTTATCTGCGGTGTCTGTTGTAAAGCAGCTGCTTTCCCTCTTGGGGCCACATAGTGGCACTGTGGCCCCATGCACGCTCTTGAACGATCGGACGGTTTTTTGCTCAGAACTCTTTAGCTCGAAACCGTTTCTGCAAAGGAAATAAACGCAAATCATAATGATCATGACAATGGTCATGGTTAAACTCCTAAATTGATATGTTTATAGGACTACATGTCACGCAATAATTGTCAACTGCAACTCCCGATTCGTTGCCGATTTATTTCATCATCTGTTGAATTTAATTGTATTTAGATACACTACAGATTGTAATGAAAATGTCTCATCTATCAAAATTCTAATCAACTGATTACTTCTAATTGTCGCAGCGCCAATAAATATAGCCACTGGTTGCTCTTCAAATATGTTCACCAGCATCTAATCAAGTCACCCCAGCAAACCACATTGATCTTTGGTTAGTTATTGGTGTGTGACTTTCACCACACAGTAATAACAATATTGAGTTGAATCACAGGTCATGTGGTAACACAGCTGTTACCATAGGGAAATACTTGCCTCCAGGTCCTTTGCTTGTCTTCTGTCGTCTCTCTCATGTATGTTTATTTTCTTGCCGAATATATAATAAAGGCTTTCTCTGTACATGGCTGTGTTTTTTTTTTCATTAATCTTCGCGGTTCAAATCACAATTACAAACCTCCAATCTGGAACCCTTCCCAGATGGGTGATCAACTTGTAGGCGTCTTGTGTTCCCTGTTTTATTTTTTATCAGAAACTAATATACTGACGTTCTCTTTTCTTCCAGAGAACCAAAGCAAAGTTACCGGCAACAATGCTGTGTCGACCGATACATGGAACATACCAAAAAGGCTCTCTTTAGCCAGATAATGCACTGGAAGACGGGAGGAACCATTTGAACTCAAACCCTCAGCTTTTGACACCAGCAGCAATTTGGTGATGGGGTGGGCGGGGGGGGGAACTGTTTGTTCCTTGTTTTCAATCCTGCCGTGGCAGCCATCCAAGGTCACTGACGATATAACTCAGCAGTCTGCAATCGGGGGTGTTGGGGGGGGGGGGGCATTATTACAGAGTAGCACACATCCATCTCTTCACCACCCCGACCTTATTCTCTTATCCGCACACCAGCATGTTGTCATCGTTACATCACATACATCCCTGCTGCTCTCCGGCTGGCTGGGTTCGTTGAGCTTTGGTCACCCCTTTTACCGGGGCAACCTGGAAACGTTGGTTATTTTTCTGGGGTTTTTTTTTTTGCTCACAGTGAAACTTGGGACCGCCATTGCCCTTGGCGACCTACGAGGGTGCTTCCATCCGGAAGCCATCTTGCTGGGGAGATCCGTGGGTGGAGGGCAGAGCGAGAGTCCCCTCAGCGTCCATTTGATCCGAAGCGCTTTTAAAAAGAAAGCAAGTCCCTAGAACTACGTGATTGAGTGGGGTGGGGGGTGGGGTGGGGGGGGGGGGGGGCAGGTGGTGGTTAGGGATGGTTTACAAGGACGGCTGCAGAGAGCTATACGATCGTGTCGATTTAGAGGAACTGTGTGCTCACACACAGGGTTTTCACCGTATCTGTGGAGAATCCATCCATCAGTCCACACCACCCACACACACCCACACACCCACCCACCCACACACATCCACCCACACACGCACCCACACACACACACACACATACACACGCGCGCAGCGTGAGGCGGAGCACAATGCATGCAAGCGTGGTCTGTCCGCGGCCGGGCCAGATGACTGGGTGATGGTGATACGGACAGTGGCCCAGACACAGCTGAGGCCATAAGGGGGGGGGGGGGGGGGGGGGTCGGGCTCGAGTGCCTTCCTGCCAGGTGCTCAGGGGCGTTGTGTGTGTGTGGTGTGGTGGTGGGTGTGTGTGTGTGTGTGTGTGTGTGTGTGTGTGGGTGTGTGTAATCTTTGACCCCCACCCGGTTATTGATTGTTGTTCACAAAAAGCTCCCATTTTAGAATCGGAGAGTGCCTCGTCCCGGTCAATACGCGTGAGAGGAAGCGCCGGCCGCTGCCGTGATGGTAGACAGCGGTCGGAGGGTGGGGGGGGAGGGGCGGCGGTGGTGTCAAAGGACCCCCCCGCAGAGAGATATGCTCAGGCTCCAATTGAAGCCCCCTTTTGTCCGAGAGTTCGGCGTCGATAAAGCACATCTCAGCCGCGGCGTGATGCTTTCAACCTTTGGTTGGCTATCTTGGTAGGAGAGCGCATGATCTTATAGCAGGTTTGATCTCGGTTTCGTTTCAGTGTTTTTTTTTGTTTTTTTGTTGCGCATTTCTTTTTTCTTTTTTGAACTTTGGGTTTGTTTAACGGCGGTTAATGGTGTCCGCCATCGCCACGGGACACCGCGTTTGTTCGATGTTTTTTTTTTTTTTTTTTGCGCTATTATTGCGGACTAATTACAAAAGGGCCCGTTGTATAATCAGCCCTGTAAGCCGGAGAACGTTTCTGTGATGTTGTTCGATGCTGTTCTCCTTTTTTTTTTGCTTTGCAGTTGGACTTTTTTCATTTTTTTTTTGTTATTGACTGAAAGAAAAGGCTATGAAGGTCTTTGTGAATGAATTCTCATTGTGTATTCCTGGCCCAAAATGTTCTCAAGAAGCTTGACAATTGAAAAAGAATACTTCATTATGCCATTTTATATGGCCATTCTTTTCATTTAATCACAAATGATCTATTCGTATTTTGTGATAGTAATATCAACAACTGTTGTGGTTGGTTCAACGTGCTCCTTGGCTGTTTCAGCTTAGAGCTCATCTCTGTGAAATCTACATTTTAACTTGCCTGCAGCTACCTTG
>JAXIVH010000026.1:3862772-3866003 GCA_036785325.1 Urophycis tenuis | reverse complement strand
AAGCCACCCCCCCCCCCCCCCCCCCCGGTCCTTGGACGATGATGCACTCTTCGAAGGTGTGACACAAGCAGGACGCCTTTCCGCTGTTTTGCCGTTCACGTGGCGAAGGTGCGCGTGGCCGGCAGGAAAGGGGCAAACGCCCCCGTCGTCGGGGGCCACCGCTTGAACCGCCTGTCCCGTTTCATTTCCTGACAGAGTTTAGCAAAATTAATACCCCCTTTTTTTTTTTTTTTTTTTTTGGGTTTTGCCCCCCAAACCAACGCCCCCCCCCCCCCCCCCCCCCACCCACCCACCACCTCCACTGTAGACAATAAATCATTTATTCATGGCGCTTGAAATATTGAACATGCACCCGTGGTACTTAGCCCCACTCCCAGCCACCACCCCCCCACGGAGAGAGTCACTCTTAAGGATAGGGGTGAGAGGTCGCGGGGGGTTAAAGCAAAGCGCTCCTCCAGACGCCGCCAGACACCCGCCCTGGGAGCCCGGCGAGGAATGCGCCGACGCCACCCGACCGCCGCCAGCTGGTGCCCGGTACATCACCCCCCCCTCCCCCCACCCACAGATGTTCCACCTTTCCTTTATTCTCTGTGTGTTCCGTGGGTGGGCTGAGAAACGCGCTACACTACATTAGGTCCGTTTCGGGGGGCCCGAGCCGAGCGCAGAAACGGCGGCGGAGGCCCGTCGAAGGTGAGAAATGGTTAGCGGCCCGTGAGGGAGGCTGGCGCCGCCACAGAGCGGGGGTGTCTCCGTAGGCGCGCATACACACACACACACACAGACACACACACAGACACACAGACACACACACAGACACACACACAGACACACACGCAGACACACACACCCGAGAAGCGAGTCACCCGGGTGTGAAGTGATGGATTTGCTTGAGCTCAAGTGGACAGCTGCTCTTCTCAAAACATATTGTGAACCACATCTGTGGTAATGTTAAGCGCTTTTACTTTGAAATTGTTTTAAAAAAAATATATAACATTTGTGTGTCGATACATAGATGCATTTGCTTTGCACACTTTGATACGTGCTATACTGTCTGATGTGTTTAATACAGTCATATTTGGGGTTTTCCTAATAACTTGTAAGAGGTTGAATGTTTTAAAAAGAAACCTTGATTGGGATGAGTGCGTTGGCACTCTGTTTTAAACACACGTTGTGTTTCACCAGAAGAACTTAAAAATGCTTCCTGGCATTTGCGCTGGTGTTTGTGCGCACACGTTCTGCCGCAACGTGTCCATGAATACTTTAAAACAAAGCTTCGGGACACGAGAACATCCAACGTTACCATGAAGTCCAAACACTGCGAATAAGCCGTCAGATGAACCCGTGGAAGGAGAAGGCCCACAACACAACACGAGGCCCGCGGTTATATAAATAAGCCCTTTTTTTTTTTTTAACGCCACGATAGTGAGAGTGGTTTACAACTGATTAGACAGCGCTCTAGAGGAAGGCCTGCCACACCACTGAATCACACCCCACCATCCGATCCCCACACCACGGAGAGAGTGTTCCCCCGGCCACTGTGAAGTCTCTGTTGTCACCTTCCTCCCCCCCCCCCCACCCTCCCACCATCTCCCTCACTCTCCCATTATGCCTCTCTCTAGAGCTCTCACATTTTTTCTCTCTCCCCCCCCCCCCCTATCTCGCTTCCTCCCCTCCCTCCCTCTCTCGCTTTCTCACTCCCTGCCCCCACCCGCCCTCTCTCTCTCCCTCTCTCTCTCTCTCTCTCTCTCTCTCTCTCTCTCTCTCACTCTCTCTCTCTCTCCCATTCATCTCTTTCTCCCTCCCACCCACGCCATCCCACCAGTATCTGTTACTTAGAGTAGTAAGCTAGTAGCGTCCACCACTGTTAAAGATTCACATGAAAGACACTGAAAGTGATGACACGAACAGTGGGGTGAAATACGGGCGGCGGTGGACAGAGCGGGTCATCCCACTAACCGTAGGGTCGGCGGTTCGATCCCCTTGATCCCCCCTCCTCCTCCTCCAACTGTCCACATGTCGAACCCTCACAAATGTACTGATTGTAAGTCGCTTTGGACAAAAGCGTCTGCTTAATGCCCCCTTTAGGCTTTCAATACGGGCACACAAAAAGTACCCCAAAATATAAGGGCAAACATGATGGAAGACGTGTTTAAGGGGCAGGATCTGAAAGCATTGAGGGTGTTAGGCTGCCCGCCGAAAGGGACTGGGTTTGATCCCCAGTGTCCACACCTGCATGCATCCTTGAGCAAAGAGACCTAGCCCCTACCTGCCACCTCACGAAAGACATCTGCTGAATGATTGATAGTGCTGCGAACAATAGTTTACAGAATGTACACCCATTAAACCGTCGTCCCACAAAGTCAAAATCTGCATCGTCTCAATAAAGGGCGCTGAGTTATCACGTCCAGACACTTTTCTTGAACGGTAGCTGGACGTGGTTCATAAATCTGTATGTATCTTGTCTACCAGTGTGGCCCCTTACCTCTTTAAAACTCTGTGTTTGACCTCCAGCACAATCTTATGGTCTTTTTGCCCCCCCCCCCCCCCCCCACACCACCAGTGAAACAATGTGCTAAAAAACCCCATGCTTAGTGCCTGCATGTGTAACTAAAGATCTGGTGCAGCTACCCCCCCCCCCCCCCCCCCCATCATGGCCATTTGGCCAAATCACGCCAGCCCCCTCACAGGCCTGCCGTGCTTCGAATGTCACGAAAAACAAAGACATATCCAGGCATAAAGCAGAGCACCTGTCATTTGGTCATTCCCGAAGCAGTTCTCGGAAAGAACATTTGATCAATACGAGCCTGTAGGGTCCGAGCTCTGGCAGTAATAACAAAACACACCGGCGCTCCCCGCTTTGTACCCTGTGCCCTCTGCTTGTGCTTGTGCTTGGGCATTAAAAAAAATACGGTTGAAATGAAGTACGCCCTCCTCTGCGCAAATCTGGCGAGAAACATTTCATTTTGTGCCCTTAATTACCGAATGCAAATGAGTTGCTTATCGGTTAGGACTCGAGGTTGTCGCTTTGTCTCCGTTTCCAACTTCCAACGCAGCGCTCCCGTGTTTGAAGGCTTGTTCGGACTGTACAACCCCCCCCCCCCCCCCCCCCCAAAAAACCAATGTCAGACACAATCGCCCTGTAGTTTCAGTGTCACTCAGACACGGCCCTGGATAAGAATCTCTGACTGATCTGATATACGCCGCAGAGTCGGCTCGTGTTACAGTGTCACC
>JAXIVH010000026.1:3727772-3855272 GCA_036785325.1 Urophycis tenuis | reverse complement strand
CTTCAGAAGCCAGAGGTAATTTATGTCAATTTGTGATTTTGCTGTCTCAAAGATGCAGTGATATATACATTGTGTGTTGTAATTACCCAGACTGTTCATTGAGTATTTTAATAGCAAGCAAAAACAGTGGTACAGCAAAAGCAGGGATCACAAATGGATCAAACTGACATATGAGTAAGGATGGGTGTTCAATAATGAATAGGATTAACCTGTCACTGGGTCATTCAACTGGTACCCAGATCCAAAAACAACCTGAATCTGTTCACTTTCATGCAAAGATTAATTTTGACTGATGGCTTTGGATAATCTGGTGAAATATTTGTATGGGAATCTTTTGCAGTTCCCTCTAACTAATGCAAGCAGTGAGTTTCTATTAAAATAAAATAGACCACAATCGAATACTATCAATTATCTCAGATGTGAAGAAAAGCAGTTAAACTAAAAACAGATATGTAAATAGAGCATAAAAAAATATCAACATTTTACATTTTGAAAATTATTTTTTCCAAAACAAATTACAGTTGAGGCTTATAAGTAATGTCTAATACTTGCAGCTAGCCAAAGACTTAACCGTTGGCTCAAATGACTGTTGGCGTGTAATTTCCCTAGGAGAATCTTCACAGACGCTGTAAACCACTGAAAAGCTCTTGTGATTCCCCTTAATTCCCTTCTCTTAATTCCCTTCGTTAAATCTTGGGCTTGTAAGTCCTTGTCACATAATCTTAAACTTATTATCACGGAAACTAAAGGTATTTTGATATGATTGTGATTCAGTGACAGGGGATTCAGTTCTGAGTCACACTTTAAAAATGATACACTGAAAGATCAAAATTCACCAATGTTTTTTTGTTTTGTTTTTTTACAATAGATGACGATAACATAATTGTGGTCTTCAAAAAAAAGAAAAAAATCACACACACTTCAATCCCATGAATCCAGTATCTATTTGACGAGAATTAATGCAGTATTTGATTAATGCTTGCTTATAAAATAATACTTTTATATGGAGATCCTTAATAGAATAGTCATTTATTTTGACTTATAGTGACCCTTCGTACCATTGTAGAGTAAACAGCTCGTCATCTTTATTATGGACCCACCCTGTTTACACAGTAGGCTCCACATCTGTGTGCAACCCGAGTCCAGTGCACTTACTGTCTATTAAACACAAACACACGTTTTGTTGACCTAATGACCTATTCACCCGCGCGCATCGTCCGCACGTACACTTCAGGGTGTGTTTGAGATCATAACAAACACTCACCGGCTGGACTTACCAATGAGCAAATATTCTTGACTCATAGATATATTTGCACTCTTAGAATAGGCTACTCATAAAGGTATTGTTTAAAAATACCAACGGACGGTTGGTCTAAAAATACTAGCATGTGCACATTAGATGTTGCGATAATAATTTATAGATTCAACAAACCACTTCATGTTGGTCATCTTTATTTTTTAAGAAGAGAGACTTGTCAAGAATTGTTTTTTTCCCATCTTCTACTAGCCTTATCAACAAGGCCCGGAGCCCCCCCTGACACTGACTCTCTCCCTCCCCCCATACAGACCTACATGCTACATTAACGTAGCATCTTCATTACATTACATTACATTTAGGGCATTTGAAAGACGCTTTTATCCAAAGCGACTTACAAAGAGTACATTTGTCATTAGAAGGTGGAACATTTCATTGCTACTAATATAAAGTCACCAGTCACCAGTCACAAGTTTCAAGCATTTCAATTGCTAGAGTAACCATTGCTAGTATACAGCATCTCTGTCTAAGTGCCAAATTACAAAGAGCATTTAAAGTGGCAAGACATAAAACAAATAAGAGCATGACGGTAGGGTTATGCAGGGTTCAGATGAACTCTGAACAAGTGGGTGTTGAGTCTCTTCCGGAAGATGGGGAGTGACTCTGCAGTCCTGACATTGGCAGGGAGCTCGTTCCATCACTGCAGTGCCAGAACGGAGAAGAGTTGAGATTTCACCATCCAACCTTTTCCTCCTTTTAGTGATGGAGGTGCCAGTCGACCAGCTGAGGTAGTTGAACGGAGTGCTCGAGACCTTCAGACCTTCTGCGTTACATTAACGCACAGTCTCTATTTATTCGGGACCACTTACTGTATATCTGCACATTTATAATATTTATTTTATTTATTTATAATATTTATTTATTATTATTTATTATTTAACATCCTGTAAATACAGTGTGAACTATACTGCCATACTGCCATACTTGCACATCAGCTTGCACTACTGCTCCTTTGTTCTAGTAAGATACTGTATATATATTTATATTGCTTATATTTTAATACTTGTTTTTCTTTTATCCTCCTATATTATATATATATATATATATATATATATATATATATATATATATATATATATATATATATATATATATATATACTGTATATATATATATATATATATATGTATATATTTTTTTTTTCCCTTTGACTTAATGTTTATTCTGCACCAATTACACCAAGTCGAATTCCTTGTAAGTGCAAACCTACTTGCCAATAAACTTGATTCTGATTCTGACTCTGATTCTGATTAATTCGTATGTATTCTCTGTGTTGTAGGTAGAGCAGCCTTAATATGATGATGGAGAAAAAAGCTGCAACGTGCCAAAATACATTTGGTAGTTCATTGATTGTTCATTGTTACCATGGTTACATCAGCACTGAATGGCAGGGCTTTCCTTTGTCACTCCTTGCTCATTAGTAATATTGATGACTATCAGCAAAACAGAACTGAAGGGTTTAATTTGAAACATAATTTGGTGTCTCTACCCTTTTGTATGAAAACGATTAAATCTCCCACAATTTGTTGGCTAGGTACTGTGATTACATTATTTCCCTTTTGTTCTGGAGAGAAAATGTGCAGGGGGCAAAATGCAGCCATCTATGATATGACTCGCAGATGATTGCAAGAGTATGTGTCTGAAACAGAGGGAAAGAGGCTGAGCAACAGTGGACAAAACGGACACAGAGGAGAAGATAGAAAAAGGCTATTTTCTGGAACACTGACTCAATTGCTCTTGTCACAACCAGGTGTAGGGGGAAAACCGCCAACTTAATGCTTTTGGGAGTATGTCGGTGATTACCTCGAGGCCTGGAGCCAGTCTAAGGCTAATTGCTAACGTGTCCAACCAGTGACCTGAAAACCAAAGTTTAGTTCGCCTTCGCTCGGGAGAACTTTCATTTGCTGTGTTACGCTCCGCGCGCTTCATGTAATCTGTTTATAGTGAAGTACAGTGAAGTGGCATGACATACTGTAAAGCATCGGAAGATCACTGAGGGCCGTGCAGCTTTATGCTCCACGGCCATTCAATTATCTGAGTGTGTGCAGGTAATCGAACTCATTTCAAAAGCAGGGCTATTCACAAAGATAAGATAAACCTTTATTAATCCCCTGAGGGAAATTGGGTAAAGCGAGCCGCTGAAAGGTAAAGGCCGTGCGCTGTGACTTTACTACATCGCAGACTTCTTCAGCGGACGTCGAGGAGTTAGCTGTAACTTTACCACATCACAGACTTCTTCAGCGGACGCCGAAGAGTTAGCTGTGACTTTACTACATCGTAGACTTCTTCAGCGGACACCGAAGAGTTAGCTGTGACTTTACTACATTGCAGACTTCTTCAGCGGATGCCGAGGAGTTAGCTGTGACTTTACCACATCACAGACTTCTTCAGCCGACACTGAGGACTGAGCTGTGACTTTACTACATCACAGACTTCTTCAGCGGACGCCGAAGAGTTAGCTGTAACTTTACCACATCACAGACTTCTTCAGCGGACGCCGAAGAGTTAGCTGTGACTTTACTACATCACAGACTTCTTCAGCAGATGCCGAAGAGTTAGCTATAACTTTACCACATCACAGACTTCTTCAGCGACTGCCAAAGAGTCGGCTCTCCTCACGACCCTCACCCGAGTGCGTTCCTACATCGGGGGGGGGGGGGGGGGGGGGAACAACCGCGCGGCGAGGCAAACGGTTCTTAGATCGGCGCGCTTGTTTATCCCGGACGATGGGCCCATGTTGCCGAGCCAACCTGTGGGGCGGAACGAAGTCAGTGATTAATAAAGACCAGCCGACCGCCCCGTTGCCGAGGAGAACAGGGTGCCACGGTGCAGCACGGCCCCGCTGCACGTACAAAAGTGTCCTCACAACGTTATCTGTTGCTGCGTTACACACTTTTAATTTCTACCTCATAGACGTAAACGGTGCCCCCAGATGGTGTGTTTTTTTTTTTTTTTTTGCTTCACGGTGTGATACATAATTGTTTTGTTTTTTTGTGTACCCCCCCCACGGCAGGTCTCTGACAAAGACAATTCTGTAATGCTAAATGAAGCGTACAATGCGTGAATTAAACGTACAAGGCCCTCGAGGCCATGACACGGCAGACCAAAGGAAGGTCATGTCAGAGGGTGTGTGTGTGTGTGTGTGTGTGTGGTGGGGGGGCGGGACGTTAAGCTAGCGTGAAGCATTAAGAGCTTTGGCTTTGTCGCGGCTGGAACGTGACATCAGTCATTACAACGTAGTTCCTGTCAAGTCCTAATGGGCTGCGGCGACACACGCTACAAACAAAAAGGCCGTCCCGCTGCCGTTAGCGTGTCGTTTGAGTTACGGTTGAAACTCGGGTGTTTAGTGTGAGGAAGCCCTGAAATGACACCGGCTTCCGTCTGTATGCAATGCGTGAACTGTATATTTTTTGGAGAGTTTTGCATAGCATAGAGGAATGACTTAGCAAGCATACCTGGGCAAGTGTCTCTGGTTGTTTGACTAACAATCACACCACAGAATATATGACCTATGACACAAGCTTGACAAAGACACTTTGAATTCAAAAGGAGCCGAACAGCCGAACTCTCCGTAGAATTCCCTAGCTCTCAAACATGTCCCTCACAATCCAGGTATACACAAAACCACCGACAACAATAATCATAGACATGATAATAAATAAACACAACATAACCCTCTCCAAATTAAAAGGGGGTGGTGGGGGGTAGTTTTGTTTGCTCACGCCAACCCTAACCCACTTAGCTCCCTGCATCCGCTTGAGGGACTTACTAGATGCAATAAAGAGATGTATTGTGATGGATTGTTCCATTGTGAGAGACTGAAACACCTGGTCGAGATAAGCCCAAGTCGAGATAAGGCGTGGATTGCCCTGCGTGCCACTTCATTAGCAGTCAGGTGCGCCAGGCGTGGCTGGACACTGACAGAGCACAGGGATATATCCTTGCATCACCGGCGCCTCTATTAGTACTTTCTGCCTTTCTTTTTCGATTGAGAAAAGACTCTGCGGGACAAAGGACACATACATTGTTGAGTCCTTTCTCTCTCTCTCTCTCCTCTCTCTCTCTCTCTCTCTCTCTCTCTCCCTCTCTCTCTCACACACACACACACACACACACTTCTCTGTTTCAATGGGAACTGTCATTTGTCACATTGTCTATTGCCATTGGTTACATGCGGTGATGTCGAGAGAGGCAGGGTCATTGAGGATCACTGCGTTCCCACCTGCAATTCAACATGGTTCCCATGAACAAACTACAATCCCCAGGAGGAACAGGTAGGGTCTGATGGGGACCCAGGTGGCCTGGGTAAAGCAAACAAGGGCATGCTTTGGGAGAGGGGAGGCACCAATAATGTTGGTCATCAGACTTTTGATGATAGTTAGCTTTTGTGGCATTAAATAGGCTGTTTAATATCTATTGCATTTTGAGGCAACCTGTACAGTTGACGTTTTCTGTGTATGAATTCAACAGGCCGCGTTTTCCTTGTTCACAAAACATTGGGTTTTGATGTTTTCAATCTATCTATCTATCTATCTATCTATCTATCTATCTATCTATCTATCTATCTATCTATCTATCTATCTATCTATCTATCTATCTATCTATCTATCTATCTATCATCCCTCCTCTCCCTCTTTCTCTGTTGTACAATTTAAATCTATCACATGTATTGGCATGAGAAAGCAAATAATAATGAGATTTAAAAAGGTCTTATATAGAATAAAATAACAATAACACAATATACACTGGATACATGTCAATATGTACCATGGAAATTCTCTCTCTCTCTCTCTCTCTCTCTCTCTCTCTCTCTCTCTCTCTCTCTCTCTCTCTCTCTCTCTCTCTCTCTCTCTCTCTCTCTCTCTTCTCTCTCTGTGAGACATGTGTCTGAGTAAGGAAGTATAAAATAGCACCATTAAAAGATAATACCCTTGGCTAGTAGTAAAGTAATGGGCGGGGACGAGTAACTAAAGAAAGAATTAAGGTTTTTGATTATTAATAGATAATAGAATAAACTGTATGCATGTAAGAGTGTTACACAGTTTTGTGCAGGTTGTGTGGGCACTTTTCATAGTACCTTGATATAACATGCATTACAGTATAACCTGGTCCAGTAGAAAAGTATTTAAGCTTTAATTAGCTAAACATTGTTTGTGTTGCCCTCTTTCCACCATAACATGGGACAAAACATGCTGCTGTCATTGTACACCACTGTATTTTCCTCAACTCAACATGTGTCACATGGCAGGTGGAGCATATCTGCTCCAGTGTTTGTGATGCTGATTCCAGGTAATGCTTGAGCCACTAGGGGGCGACGGGACAGTAAAGGTGACCCTTTGCAGTTGCTCTTATTAGATTGACAGGTGAGGACAGCCAATATCTTCCGCCTTAATTGAGAAAAACACCGAATAGTTGCGAAGCAAGGTAGCGGGAGACTGTGCGTGTGCTTCTTACAGTATTACCGCAGCCTTCGACCAAGCAAGCCGAAAGAAACATTTGAAGGTGTGGTAAGTTATATGTTGGTAACGTCAAATTAGCTGCTAAGACTGGCGCATTGTGTGCTCATGCCACGTGTTTTTTAAATAGTCGTGTAACCTGGAAGCTAACCCCTCAAATAAAAAAAATAACCGTTCTCTATCTGTGTTTGAATTAATTCAGAGTCGTGCCAACTAAAACACAGTATAATCTAGGAAAAGCTCACAGAGTACCGTACTTTATTTAACGCAATCTTTTCCTGCCCGGACTAGCTCGTTAGCTTGAAGTTTGTGGCTGGGGATGGGGGGGGGGGGGGGGGGGACGTGTCGTAAAAATAAAATTGAAATGTCGACTAGCCTTCTATTTCGAGCTATTTTCGTGTTGCTTTCCTCCCACACAGAAAGCCAATCTAAATTGACCGAAGAATGGACCCTACCAAGCCGCGTACGCTCAGTCTCCCGGGTGCTGTGCTGCGAACGCCCTTGGTGCTACAGCAGCAGCAGCAGCAGCAGCAGGCGCGGGGGCGCGGCCTTCCGCCTGAAGAGCCGGCCGCTGGACGCGGCAGAGGTCAGCCGTTTTCCACAGGGGGTGTCGGCGTAGGGCGAGGTTTCATTACTACTCCTGGCGATGCAGTGCCCATGCAGTTTGGCCGTGGAGCGGCAATGCTTCCCGCCAGTGTATCCTTGGTTGGGTTTGCCAGAGGACTGCCCATCACTCAGGACTGGCCAGGGGTCGGAAGGGCGAGGGGCATGCTGTTCTCCGTAGGTGAACCTCAGGCAGGAACAGCCGCAGGGGCGCCCTTTCGGCCGGGCTTGGAGCCACAACCCGGCCATGGACAACCGTCGGGGCCGGAGACAACAGAGGAGAAGCCTGAGATCGTGTCTCAAGGAGAAGGGATGGTCAGAACGGTTAGTATTGGCATTTAACGATGGCGCTGTTGTAAAGAAAATGTACCTGGATCATGCATGGTTTTCACTGATGTACATTACATTCTTGTGTCTTCAGTTTGACATGCCCGGTCATGGATCCTCTCTGGTGTCCATGTTTCGGGGGATGGGCTTGGAACCCCCCAAAGCATCATGGGGACGAGGACAGCAGCCAGTGGGTTGGTACCATAAACTACTGTTGATGTCTGTGAAAGCAAAGTTTCCATTTATTAAAGGTAGGGTCAGCAGTTTGGCATTCGTCTACCCTATCTAACAAATTACCTTTTGGCAATTAGTTCATCTAAAGCAGCCCCTGACAACGTGGGTTCGAATGTAGAAATGTTTTCTGTTGTCTATAAATCCAAATAAAAAGGAACCAAGAAATGTTGAACCTCAGACTCGGAGTGACAGAGGCCCTGAAGATAAACCGCAAAATAGTCTCTGAAAATGTCGGCCATTATGAAACCGTATTTCTGGTAGGACGGATGGCAGCCGGCGACGCTGAAGTGAAGCTGCCCCCGGGCCCAGCGGGGGTCCTGGCCAGCCCAGAGACGGATGAAAAACCACAGGACAACAGGGGCCAAAGCAGCGGGTAGGACCCGTGGCTCGCGGGGATATAAATGTACTCGCAGGGCTCATAATTAACACCTGCCACCAGCCAAATGTGATCAGATTTGACCATTTTGCTGGCACACAAAAAAAAAAAAAGTCTGGGTTGCATATTCGAGTAATTGCATGGTGAGTAGATTTATTTTTGATAGGTAAAAATATCCAATTCTGAAAGTAGATTTTTGGACCCAACGCATGCCCACACCGAAGGAAATAATAACACAGCCTCACCGGCATGGGACCACACGTTCATCCGTTTATAGTAGCAGTAGTAGCATTAGTCGTGAAGTCATGAGCAGTTTTTTGTTTGTTTGTTTGTTTAATGCAACTTGGTATATTTTACTTCATCTGAGCTTTGTTAGAAAAGGCGGGGGTGTTAATATCAAGTTAACAGGGTCCGATCGTCCTGCCAAGCATGATAAGCACACGACGCCTACAAACCTATTGCTCTCCTACTGCACGGCTGTTTAGTGATTGACGGAGCGCCCGCCCTGCGCGTCACTGCTGACTTCGAGTGTCGCACACGTTTAGTTTATAGACTGGGAGTTTCAGTTCATTCTCTTTTTGAAAATATGCCATGCGACCCCGTTGGGGATAGGGTGGCAGTGGCCCAGGCGGTGAGAGTGGGTTAGTGGGCAAACGGGAGGTTGCCAGTTCGATCCCTGGCACCGCACGGTGTTGAGGTTGTCCCTGAGCTAGACATTCAACTCGTAACTCCTCCGGATGAGCTGGCTGTTCTCTTGCGTGGTTGACAACCCCCCCCCCCCCCCCCTCCCCGTGTATGAATGGGTGAATTCGAGGCACAAATTGTACCGTGCTTCGAGTGGCTGCTGGCGACATAAAAGCGCTATATATATACAGTATATGCATATACGCTCGGTCCATTTTACCATAAACGGTATCGGCGTGAAACTCAAATGCCTCGATCAGTTTCAGCTTCCTGGGCCGGGGCCTTCCCACGCGCACCGTGATGCCGGGCATTGGACGGACGTCGATGCCTCACGTGGGCCTGGGGAGAGGACCCCCTGTGGCTCCCTCTCCTCCACAGGGCCCCCTGAGTCCTGCCACCGCCGCCGACACATTTAGTCTGCCCACGCCCCCTCCCAGCCCCTCCGCTGCAGGTAGGGAACAGAAATGATTCACCACTTGATTCACCGTCCAACGGCGACGGAAGCCTTTTGTAAGTCAGAGTTGTTTGTCACACAGCGGAAAATGCAAAAAAAAAAAAAAATAGGTGGAGGCGTTGGGTGTTTTGTGTTATAATGACATTTGCTTCAATTATATATACAAATGGCATCAATTATGCAATGCACATTGTTCTGTAGCCTTTCGCGGTGGTTACGCACGTGAGGGCCTTTTATTATTAATTACTTAAGGTTCCACGATGTACTTCAATTGATTTGCGTCTATGTATACATTTACTACAATGTTTAGTTAATTTATGCGATCTTTCTTTAATGTGTGATATTGATCCCAAAAAATTGATATTGTGACATTTATGATTAAAGGGTTGGTTATCAGTCGTCATGAATAATTTTAGGAGGGCTTTCCGACCCTATACAAAACACAGTTGTTTTCTGTTTAACCCTGTTTAGGAACGGCGCCCGCTCCGTCTCCTGAACAACCCCCGGGCACTCCAACCCAAGGGCCTCTCATGATGGAGCCAACGCGGTACTGAGGACGCAGCTTTTCGAGTGTCCCTTATGTGTGGATGGAAATATAAACACCCCATTGCCTTTTTGTTTGCCTTATCTTTGACCGTGTGGCTTTCACCTCATGTCCTCCATGTTGCTCTCCTCCTCTCCCCTGGCAGGGAGCCCCTGAACAAGCGGGGCACCAAAGGAAACCCGATAACCATCGGGTCGAACCACACCCGCATCTCCTGCAAGAACGAGGCTGTGTACCAGTACCACGTCTCATTTACGTAAGTGTAGGCTATAGGCGATGGCACAATAAGGAATGCAATGCAGCGTTTGCCCTGCAATTGTTCTCCCTGCCGCAGGGCAGGGATGTGTGTGAAATGCTCTCATGTGGAAGTGCGTGATGCGGATGTGTGCGGGAGCAGAGCGTTTTTCGTGTGCTTTACTGATTCCAGTCGGGCTTTGGTGCACCTCAACAGAGATGATGTGAAGCAGTATAACATGAACAATATAACATAACAACAAAATGGCAGGCGAGAGCAAGGGCCCTTAACAGCATCCTGCCGGTACCGCCCCACCAAATGCAATCTTAAGCGGTCCGAAACACTCACCCTGCAGAACGCCGCTGGCGCCTTCTGTTTATTGGTAACTGGAGGGTCTGTTATTTCTGTGTCACATTTTCTCAGGCCCCCCATTGAGTCGATGGCGATGCGGTTCGGCATGCTCAAAGATCACCGCCCGACCACCGGAGACGTTGTGGCGTTTGATGGCTCCACCCTCTTCCTACCGACCCGGATGGATGACGTGAGAAGGCCTGGCAGCGGCCCATCATCGTGTCTTACCTGTGCCCAAAGTGATGTCTTACCTACTGTGTCTGCAAAGGCAAAGTGATTCAGCAGTAACTCTGTGCCGCCGGACTGTGCTCTACTCACCTGTACGCAGGTGGTGCTCCTGAAGAGTAAACGGCGCACCGACAATGAGGACATAGAGATCAAGATCCAGATGGTGAAGATCCTGCCACCAAACTCTGACTACTGCATTCCCTTCTACAGCGTGGTGCTCAGGAGGTACATTACATTACATTACATTACATTTAGGGCATTTAGCAGACGCTTTTATCCAAAGCGACTTACAAAGAGTACATCTGTCATAAGAAAGCGGAAACATTTCATTGCTGCTAATACAGTAACGAAAGTCACCAGAACAAGTTTCATGCATTTCAATGGTTAGGTTAACCATTGCTCGTATACAAGGAGGTACCAGAACTGTGTGGCTCTGTCGATGGGAGCAAATGTAGGAGCAGTCCAACATGGCAGTGCGGAGATGCACTACGGTTCTTTTCTCCTCTTATCTGAAAACCCTTTGGGTAGCATTTCTGACTGGATTAAAGGGAAACGGAGATGGAAGTTAGATGAAAGGAGCAGCAGCAGCAGCAGCTGGAGAGATAGAGCTGCTACTCTGGCAGACGTGTAGTGGCGTGAGTGAGCAGTTCTTGGTTCTGAAGTACCCAGTGACCGCGGCCTACCCGACCGGCACATTAACGATAATCAATGTGGCGACTCAATGGGCTAATGCGGTTGTGAATGGTTGCCATGGGTAAGCATGTTTCAAAAAACATAAACATAGCCAAGTAGTGATGCCATAGTATACTGCATATTGTTGTATTCAAATGTTATATCTGGCGGCGTCCACACAAGACAATGACATTTTCAGATATTTTTGGAATCTTGGATGTATTGGATGTATCTTGGTTGGATACCTACTCATAATTCATAAAAACAGAAAATTGCATGGCAGGTCCTCATTATCGTTGATGGAAGACGGGGCCTAACCACCGCCACTCCACTGTTGTTAAGTCTGACACGTTTGGCTTTGTGTGTGAGTAAATGAGTGATCTTAGGATTCAGAGCCTGGCACGGTCGTTGAGCGTGTAGTGTATAAACACATAAATTGACTCCCATCTCCAGGGATCACTCACTGTTTTTAAAATTCATTTTGTGACACAGGAAGGTGTGCTAAAGGTCACCGGAGAATACACTTGTTGTCTTACACCGGCACAAATTGCTCTCCGCCCGTCGCGTCGTTTAAAATCAAGGTTTCCAGCAGGTTCCTCAGCCGGCGTCTCAATTATATTTTTCCTCAAAATGTAATAAGCCCGAGCACTTAAGGGGGAAATAATTGCATGCGTGTCATATGCCTCCCGCCCGGACTGCGACGCGAGAAAGCCATTCACGCCCTCGCTTCTGCTCGCTTGTTTCCTCCCCCCCCCCCCCCCCCCCCTCCAACTGCAGGATCATGAAAATGGTGGGTCTGAAGCTGGTCGGACGCAATCATTACGACCCACAAAGTGCCGTCGTTCTGGGGAAACTTCGGTGAGTCGGCAGACCCGCGCGTTGCTCTGTAATGGCCCAGGAGACGGCCCACGACCATTGTCTTTAAAATGGTTCTGTGTGTGTGTGTGTTTGTGTGTGTGTGTGCGTGTGCGTGTGCAGGCTGCAGGTGTGGCCCGGCTACGCCACCAGCATCAAGAAGACGGACGGCGGCCTGTTCCTGTCGGTGGACGTGACCCACAAAGTGCTGAGGAACGACTCGGTCCTGAACGCCATGTCGGTTCCCTCGTCCACACACACGTCCCGTAGCGGCGCCACCCACATGTTGTAACGATGAGTAGCCTCACGCGGCGGTAACGACGGGCGACGCCGCACGCGGTAGCGAGACGTGACGTGACTGATCTTCCGTGGCGAGCGCGGTCCTCTGTGCGCCGCGATGTCGCGCGCCGCGGCGTGTTCTGGCGCGCGGCCCGCTTACATCGGCGCCGCCGAGAACCTTCGGACCCGCGACCACGAGCGGAGCCGAGAGTCGCTCGCCTCCTCCGCGCGGCACTGACGGTTGATGTTCAGGCAGTGGAATGACGGATGTAAATCTTAACAGAGATCGTACGACGTTAGTCAGCTCTGCTACACGAGACATGTCTCATGTAGCAGCACTGACGGACCAACGCGGTACGATATGTCCTGTATGTCAACACCGGAATGCACATACAAAACTAGATGTGCGATGTCTCTTGTCATGCGTGCACGCATGTGTGTGTGTGTGTGTATACATATTTAAACATGGTCACACAATGTTCTCTTGATAAGTGCAACTAGACCATTTCACCGCGTTGCCATGCGTTTCATGGATAAATCACAAGCACTATAAAGTATCAATGTTTTAGCTCTGCTTGTGCTATGCATCTGCGGAGACGAGCTGTGTATTCTGCATCGTGATACCTCTGCCCAAGTCCACCTGTGCTGGGCTGGCAGTGGGCGGAGAGCGCGCTGGCCTTACCATTCACATCAGGTCACTTGGGTGACCTTTTTAAGTGGTTGGGAGCAGTACCCGATAATCTAATGTATTGTGGGATTTGCTACTACATGAAGAAAATGCTGGTGGAAGATCGGGTAGATGGAGTCATGCTTCTATTATCCCCGTTGGGAAATTGTCGCAGCACACACAACAAGCACCAGACAAGACAAATATAACAATAAACTCGGGGTAGAACAAGCGGTTGCATCTAATAAAGGTTAACCTTTGAATCAACTGCCATGCCCCGAGTTGAAATCCCCTCGTTAATTGACCTGAAACTAAAGCTGTTGTGACTGTTGTGCGTGTGCCTTTTCAGGAACATGATCTACCAACAGGGCAGGGAAAACTTCCAGGAACAGTGCGCCAAGGAGCTGGTGGGCGCCATCGTCATCACGCGCTACAACAACCGCACGTACCGCGTGGACGACGTGGAGTGGAACAAGTCCCCCAAGGATACCTTCACGCTGGCTGACGGCTCCAGCACCACCTTCGTAGACTACTACAGGTTTTTAGCCGCCAAATGCCTTTTCACTTGGGTAACCCCCCGATGGAGCCTCTTGTTTGGCTTTCATTGCATCCATCTTGTTTTGCAAGAACAATTCTAAAGGTGCAACCACAACCGTTTTTTTTTTAAATATTTGACCACACATGTGCCATGCGTGATGCGGCCGAGCAGCAAGAACTATGGGATCACCATCAAGGAGCTGGACCAACCTCTGCTGGTCCATCGGCCCAAGGAGAGGTCCAAGCAAGAAGGGAGGGTGAGCTGAACACAGTGCCGTGGCGTGTCCATGTCCTCTTTAACAGTGGTGCAAGGCAAACAAGGCTTGTTTTGTTGGTTTGGGGAGCTGAATTCTAACGGCAGTGTGCCCTCTTGTGGCCAGATTTGATGGTTTTTCATTTCCCCTCTTATTGTGAAGGATGCAACGGCCATTGGTTGTCACCGATGACAGGACACGCAGTGCCTCACATAATTATCATGAAAAATTGTTTTTTTCAAATCAAACTAAATATCCCTAATGGCAGTTAATTAACTTGAACCCCGTGGGACTTCTTAAGTGATGTTTATAATGAGTTTTGTCATTTTAACGTGAATTATGTTTTAGATACCTTAGATCAGATTTTTAATTATCTTACTTTGACTGAGCAGCAGGCAAGAGAAAGCAGACATACTTGTGTGGAGTGTGTGGTTGATGGTTGGTGTGAGCAGCATTACCTGGCCCCAGTCAGTCTGATTGCACCCTAGGGCTGGGTGAGTGTGCACACCTGTGGTGCATTGACAAATAGACCACCAGTCTGTATCCTGAGCCCCTCCTGCCCCTGTAATCAAGGCACACAGGCTAAACCACCAATCACCCACACAAACACCCAAACCACACTCTGAAGCCAAGAACAGCGGCACAGTATTTCCATTTCTCGGGCACCTTAATGTTCAGGGGATTTGTTACTGAAGGCGCCTCGCACCGCAATCTTAACAGTTGATGTTCTGCAGCAAATCATCACTGGGGAGATTCTCCTGGTACCCGAGCTCTCCTTCATGACGGGCACTCCTGACGAGATAAGGAAGGACTTCCGTGCCATGAAGGTAAGAACCACGGGGTCCTGATGTGCACTGCCTGGTGGCGCCGCGGTGTCAACAGTTTTGGGGACATTACAATTCTGTAAACCTCTGCAGCCACGACTGAACGTGCTGTATTGATGTTTTATGTAGAATCTAATGAATGAATGATTTCTTGAAAACGTCAATCCCATAGATAATGAATAATCTGTCACTGGACTTGCGTGCGGTCAAGTGCACAAGCATGCAACGATCAAAGCATGCAATCAATATTGAAGAAGCAAAATATCCCTTGTGCTGCATTGTAATGCGTGATATAAACAATATACGATATAAATGATAAATAATGGCCTACGCAAATAAAATAAATAAAAGAAAAAATAAAAGAAATCCAGAAACAAAATTGTGGTAGTCAATAACAATTGCTTTTTTTTAGATCAAGCAGAGGGAAAAAAAAATGGAATCACTCAATTCTGAGGAAAAAATTATAGAATCACCCTGTACATTTCCATTTCCAAAACTAAGACCTGCATCAGCTTAAATCTGCTCATTAGTCTGCAGTTAAAAGAGTGCTCACACCTTGGAGAGCTGTTGCACCAAGTGGACTGACATGTATCATGGCTCCAACACGAGAGATGTCAGTTGAAACAAAGGAGAGGATTATCATCAATTATTTAACATCAATTATGGAATCACCCTGTAAAATTCAATTTCCACCACAGATTTTCAATTGGATTGAGATCCGGACTATTTGCAGACCATGACATTGACCTTATGTGTCTTTCTTCGAGGAAAGTTTTCACAGTTTTTACTCTATGGCAAGATCATACCTGCAAACTTGTCGCTTTTCGGCTACAATCGCCGTTTTTTGGGTCAAAGGGGTCATTCACGTGACTCGTGTAGATCCGAAGAGTTTTTGTTTTGGGGGGGGGGGGGTCGGGGTCGGGGAAGGCTGCGTTGGCTTATCAAGTGGAGGCTGAGACACGCATGCCGGCCAGGCAAAAAGTGAGTTTTTTGCACGTGTAGAGTGACAGCAACAGAGTGCAAAACATTTTTTTAATTTAGTTTATCAGTACTTTGTATGGACTCATCGTCTCAATTTTCATCGTCATCGCGATGTGAGCGTTCATGATAAACACATCGCAAAAGCTGGTCTGTAATGCGAAGTTCGCCACGCACACTCGGGCCATCCTTATCCTTAAATCATCCTTAAATATTGCGGTTTGCAGTAACCCGACCCACCCTGTCAATTTAGGACCGACCCAAATATTTATTTTTCCCTTTTAGTCCGACCGACTTGCCGGTTGTATACTTGCGTTAAGACCGACCGTTGTTTTTTTTAACTCTTCAAATAACTAATGCAACTACAATAAAACCCTATTAATTATATTTTAGAAGGTATCGCGAATATAAATAGCCTACATACACACGTAGGCTACGTTCTTTCTTTTATATTCGCTTCATTTCATCAATGGTTCGCGCTTGTCTGTTATGATGGCTGCGGCTGCAGTAGGTCCTAAAGAAAATGTTCGCAGTCACCGTTCAAAGTTATAGAAGGCTAAATTATTACTTTGGGTTCATGCACGGTAGCAATAGGTCCTACATGAAAAAATGCATTGAAATATCTCGACACCGCTATAAAGTGACGTGTCGACTGACGTCAAGGAGACCACTAAACGTTTACGGAGACGCGGTCAGTGACGTCACGATATGCAAATTTGTTTAAATTCATATCGACGTATTCACCATGACCAAAATTTTACTCTTTTCTTATTTATTATCGCAAGTCATATCGTCATCGCAATATTGAACAGTGTGATCGCACATTTTCACAATGATCTGGTCTCAGCAGATACCTTGACTCTGTTGGTTGTTATGTCATATTTGGAAGCTCAATCTGTAACTTTTTTTCATACAAAATCTCACCAGAAGTAACCATTTAAAGGGTTATTTTTCAAAATTTTATTCCGGGGGGGCATGCCCCCGGACCCCCCTAGTGTTGCTAGTTTACCAACACACAGCACCACTGCTACAAAAAAATCTAGGGGAAACACTGAGTATACTGTACTAAAGACATACTATATACCTCCAGAAATCCTACTGTCAAAACGCTCAGAATTGCGTACTTAACATATTTAAATCACAAAAAAAATTATTGGGGGGCCCCATTACGCTGTCACCTTTTTTTCTCTGACCAGTTTGCAGGTCTGGGCAAGATGCATTATCACCTTGAAAAATTATGTCATCATCCCCAAACATCCTTTGAACTGAGGGGATAAGAAAAGTGTCCAAAATATCAACGTAGACTTGTGCATTTATTGAAGATGTAATGAATGCCATCTTCCCAGTGCCTTTACCTGACATGCAGCCCCATATCAAGTTAAAGTAACTTTATTTGTCAAATATGCTACATGCCAGGCATATAGCACAGATGAAATTGCAGTCCTCTCAGACCTACGGTGCAAAATGAACAATCAGACAAACAAACGTGTACTGACAGCACCAACAGTATAAACAGTGTGCTGAGAACACAAAATACAAAAGTGAAAGTGAGGTAGTGCGTTGTAGTAGTGAAGTGCAAATATTGCAAAGTGGAGTGTGCAGTCCCTGAGTCAGAGTTCAAAGTTTGTGAGTGGTGGTGGGAGGGAGGTGATATGAGGTCAGTTGCTGCGGGGGGATGCGGGTGGGTGTGAGGTTAGAGTCTGTGGCAGGGGGCAGAGGAGGAAGGAGGGGCAGAGCAGGGAGGGAGTTGAGCCTCCGGACCGCCTGATGAAAGAAGCTGTCTTTGTGCCTGCTGGTTCTGGCCCGGAGACTCCGCAGTCTCCTCCCCGACGGCAGAGGGCTGAAGATACTGTGGGATGGGTTGGTGGGGTCACCTGCAATCCTGATGGCTTTGCTGGTGAGGCAGGTGGTGTAAATGTCCAGTAGAGGGGGGAGAGAGACACCGATGATCCTCTCAGCTGCTCTCACTATGCGCTGCAGAGACTTGCGGCAGGACACGGTGCAGGCACCGTACCACACCGTGACGCAGCTGGTCAGGAGGCTCTCGATGGTGCCTCTGTAGAAGGTGTGCATAATAGTGGATAGTGCATAATAGTGGATATCATCAATGACCATCTTCATAAATCTCATTGGAACGGCACCAAACAAAAGTTCCAGCATCATCACCTTGCCCCATGCAGATTCGCAATTCATCACTGAATATGACTTTCATCCAGTCATCCACAGTCCACGATTGCTTTTCCTTAGCCCATTGTAATCTTGTTTTTTTTCCTGTTTAGGTGCTAATGATGGCTTTCGTTTTGCTTTTCTGTATATAAATTCCATTTCCTTTAGGCGTTTTCTTACAGTTCGGTCACAGACGTTGACTCAAGTTTACACCCATTTGTTCCTCATTTATTTTGCTGTGCATTTTCTGTTTTCAAGACATATTGCATTAAGTTTTCTGTCTTGACGCTTTGATGTCTTCCTTGGTGTACCAGTATGCTTGCCTTTTGCAACCTTCCCATGTTGTTTGTACTTGGTCTAGATTTTAGACACAGCTGACTGTGAACAACCAACATCTTTTGCAACATTCCGTGATGATTTGCCTTCTTTAAGAAGTTTGATAACCCTCTCCTTTGTTTCAACTGACATCTCTCGTGTTGGAGCCATGATACATGTCAGTCCACTTGGTGCAACAGCTCTCCAAGGTGTGAGCACTCCTTTTTAACTGCAGACTAATGAGCAGATTTAAGCTGATGCAGGTCTTAGTTTTGGAAATTGAAATTTACAGGCTGATTCCATAATTTTTTTCCTCAGAATTGAGCGATTCCATATTTTTTTCCCTCTGCCTGATCTAAAAAAGCAATTGTTATTGACTACCACAATTTTTGGGGGGGATTTCTTTTAGTGTTTCTTAAAGCCAGAAAGTTGCCATTTTAAATGGCTTTAGTTTTGTGGCATGACCGTGATCTGCTTTTTTTTTCTACAAAGTTGAAACTACTACATCCTCCAAGACTGGTGATTCCATATTTTTGCCAGGGGTTGTATAACTATATAACAATATTCCTTAGGGTCTATTGTTCTGAAATGGTTCTATTATAATTTATATTTTGTGATATGTATCGCAAGAGGCCGCAATGTATATCACAACGTGGATTTTAGGTCATATCGCCCATCCCTAGTGCTGCATGAGCAAGCTTCTCAACATCTGGATGGAGAGAAATGACTTATCTTTTCAGTCCTAGTAGTAGTATATGTGGAGGGGGGGCGGTATTTTGGGCTGGTGGAGAATGACGGGGATGTGTCTTGCAGGACTTGACGATGCACATCAACGTCAATACTGCGCAGCACACCAGCTCTGTCAACCAGCTCCTGCACAAGATCAGGACCACCCCCGACACCATGGAGCAACTGACCAAATGGGGCCTGGAGATCAGCGGCGAGGTCCTCGTTGTAAGCCCATCCGCGCTACCTTCTGAAATACATGAAACGCACAGATGTGACTGACACACTCCTGTCTTTATAGTGTGTGGTTGCGTGCACTGCCGGTATGTTTCCACGTAGATTATGGGCTTCACTGTGCGCTCATCTGAGTTGCCAAGTGATAATGCAGGTGGTTATGCAGGGGTTGGAGGAGTTAACCGGTACAGGATGAATGAACTAGATCATTTTAACCACGGGATCGTGGTTACACATCAACTTGCTGTATTTTAATGTGCAAAAACGTGTTGCTGTGCTGCATCACATCCTCCGGCACAATTAGGTGCCAAGTATTTCATCAACAGACTTTTTAGATTAATTAATTCTTTAAACACAGTTCTATTCACTTCATCAGCTCCAAAGTATGACCATGGACCAAAGTAAGGATCATGTATTTATAAGCTTTCATGAAAATATAAAAAACCTATTGTCAATGTTAATACTATTGTCAATGTTAAGACTATCTACTATCACTACTTACCCTTAAGTGATTTAACAGATGGTGTTATCCTAATGTGTTTAGATAAGTGGGTAGCAGTTTGGGGTCAAGCCTCTCGCCTACCTACAAACACCTGGTGCACCGGGCTATCGGGTTCCCTGTTTTTCCTGTTGTTCCCCAGACCCAAGGCCGGACTCTTCCTCTGGAGACCATCTGCCTGCAGTCGGCCTCCGCTGTCCCCGGCCCTGACATGTCCTGGTCCAGGGACGTGGTCAGGGAGGCCTCCATCAGCTGCGTGAGTCTGGGGTGGGGGGGGGGGGGGGCTTTGTCATGTGGCCGCGACACGGGAACAACGTGTCCGGAGTCCATTACGGACAGATGGGAGTAACAAGTGGCCTTAAAGCGGTGGGATTTAGTGTGCTGGTTGGTTGTTATGGTTTTATAATCCCCTTCCTCGTGTCCTCTTTGACGGTTGCAGCCATTTCACACGAGATTCTGAATCTTCTCTACCAGCACGGAGCTTTTTTGCTAGATGAGGCACGGAGGACACACCTGCCCAGGCTGCAGCCCTGAGCCTGGGCTCAGGGCTCAGGGTTCTTCCCTGTTATTGTCATTACATTTACATTTAGGGGCATTTAGCAGACGCTTTTATCCAAAGCGACTTACAAAGAGTACATTTGTCATAAGAAGGTGAAACATTTCATTGCTGCTAATGCAGTAAGAAAGTCACCAGAACAAGTTTCAAGCATTTCAATTGCTAGGTGAACCATTGCTAGTATACAACATCTCTGGCTAAGTGCAAAGTTACAAAGAGCGATTAAAAGTGGAAAGACATACTGTACAACATATAACAGCATGAGGCCATCCTTAAAAATATTTTGCCGTAA
This sequence comes from Urophycis tenuis, assembly GCA_036785325.1. Taxonomy (NCBI): domain Eukaryota; kingdom Metazoa; phylum Chordata; class Actinopteri; order Gadiformes; family Phycidae; genus Urophycis; species Urophycis tenuis. Next base: position 3,834,611 of record JAXIVH010000026.1, on the reverse strand, counting down.
CCTGACAGACCCTTTCAATTTAGGACCGACCCAAATATATATATATTTTTTTTTTCCCTTTTAGTCCGACCGACTCACCGGTTGTAAACTTGCGTTAAGACCGACTGTTTATTTTTGCTCGTCAAACAACTAATGCAAATACAATAAAACCCTATTAATTATATTTTAGTAAGTATTGTGAAATAATTGTAAATTGCCTATATATACACATAGGCTACTACGTTCTTTCTTTTATATAGAAACCTGTGACCTCATCTATGATTATGTTATGATGTACACCATTGGTTTACGCATGTCAGACTATGAACTATACGACACGTTCACTTCATTTCATCTATGAAGTGAAAGGGAAGGTTTTTATTTTATTTATTTATTTATTAGAGGATGGATGTTATGCAGGGTTCAGGTGAACTCTGAACATTATTGTTAAAGGCCTTTCCTTCTCGCATATCTCCTTGCCTCTCTCCCCCGTCAGATCCCCCTCCACGTCTGGGCCATCTTCTACCCGCAGCGCTGCGCCAACCAAACGGAGGAGCTGGTCACCACCTTCCGGAAGGTGGCCGGTCCCATGGGACTGCGCCTGGAGCAGCCCATCAAGATAGAGCTGCGTGACGACCGCACGGAGACCTACTTAAAGAGCATCCACTCTCAGCTTACCAGCGTGGTATGGACACACCTGTGACCCAAGAAATCCCACACAGACAGATTTCAATCTCTAATAAGTCTGGGTAGATTCTGCTTTCGATAGCAAAGCCACTTTAGAGATGTTGCCCTGGTAATGAATTGGGAAAACTGAAATGGGGTCAATTAACTAATTAGTGACCTATTTGGTGTCTGGGCATTTCTTCTGAGAGTGAATATGACATAAGAACCTTATATCACTATCACTCTCAATTGACAAATTGCATTTTAGTTCAAAGGGCTCCACCTAACACAAATGTAGATGTTAAAATGTGCTACTGAGCTCTATATTTACAATGTATTTGGTCATCTAAAATGTGTTGCGTTGCACAAGAGATTTAACCTCACTGTTTCCCGTTTGGGTTCAGGCCAGCATGCAGATGGTGGTGTGCATCATAACGGGCAACAGGGATGACCTTTACAGTGCTATCAAGAAGCTGTGCTGTGTCAAGAGCCCCATCCCCTCACAGGTGGGTGTCAAGTGAGGGTCCGCAATCTTCAAAGTACATGGTGAAGACAAACCTGCAGGAACTGTGTGCATGTGTGTGTGAGTTTTACTGTTTGGTCATCGGGCAGGCTCTTTCATCCAAAGTGACAAAGTGATGGTAGACAAAGTGGATGCTATCATAAAGAGGCAGAGAGGGGTTGGGTATCCTGCCCAAGGATGCCTACAGGTGGGCCGCATTTGGGATTAAACCCCCCCCCCCCCCGGGTCTTTCGACTGGTCGTCAAACTCTCAAGCCAGTGTTTCCTACTCCCAACCTCACTTAAGTGGGACCTACTGGGCTGGTTATAGTGGGCCTGATTGGCTTGAGTAGGAGAGTGTTGCATTAACACTGCAACGGTTAAGGGTTTGATTTACATTTACATTGACATCTAGGGCATTTAGCGGACGCTTTTATCCAAAGCGACTTACAAAGAGTACATTTGTCATAAGATAGGTGAAACATTTCATCGCTGCTAATACAGTAAGAAAGTCACCAGAACAAGTTTCAAGCATTTCAATTGCTAGATTAACCATTGCTAGTATACAATTAGTTTGAGTTTGATTCCATCCATCCATCCACTTTGTATTGAAATGTGTGTGTTTGTAGGTCATCAATGCCCGGACTATATCCCAGCCTCAGAAACTGAGAAGTGTTGCCCAGAAGATCCTCTTGCAGATGAACTGCAAGGTAGGAGGAGAGCTGTGGACCGTAGACGTCCCTCTGGTGAGTGACTATTCAACATCATTCACACCGATATTCACACACATTTCAACGAATTTAGTAAACAATTACAAGCAATTTTACCCTTCAACAACAAAAATTGTCAATAAAAGTATGCCAATACCATTTTTAATTAACTGAGCTCAAATGAAGAATTTGCCGTTTTTTCCTGCTTGTAATAGATTATATATCATACATGACAAGGAGGAATGAAACTTAAGTTCTGTCCTGCCATGTAAAAGGATGATGTCTGTTCACCAGAAACACCTCATGGTGATTGGAGTGGACGTCCACCACGACACCAGCCAGCGGAACAGATCTGTGATGGGTTTTGTGGCGAGTTTAAACAGGTACTCTCAACGCATTCAATGTTTTATTTATTTTCCCCTTTTTTTTTTTAAATAATGCTGTCAGGTAAAGGACAACATGTCCTACAAGTGGTCTCTCCATCTCTCTCCACTCAATCTTTATAAATGTTTCTTGATCAATGTGAACATCAAAGGACATTCATCTATACATACCTGCAAACTTGTCGCTTTTCGGCTACAATCGCCGTTTTTTGGGTCAAAGGGGTCATTCACGTGACTCGTGTAGATCCGAAGAGTTTTTGTTTTTGGGGGGGGGGTCGGGGTCAGGGTCAGGGAAGGCTGTGTTGGCTTATCAAGTGGAGGCTGAGACACGCATGCCGGGCCGGCCAGGCAAAAAGTGAGTTTTTTGCACGTGTAGAGTGACAGCAACAGAGTGCAAAACATTTTTTAATTTAGTTTATCAGTACTTTGTATGGACTCATCGTCTCAATTTTCATCGTCATCGCGATGTGAGCGTTCATGATAAACACATCGCAAAAGCTGGTCTGTAATGCGATAAGTTCGCCACGCACACTCGGGCCATCCTTATCCTTAAATCATCCTTAAATATTGTGGTTTGCAGTAACCCGACCCACCCTGTCAATTTAGGACCGACCCAAATATTTATTTTTCCCTTTTAGTCCGACCGACTTGCCGGTTGTATACTTGCGTTAAGACCGACCGTTGTTTTTTTTAACTCTTCAAGTAACTAATGCAACTACAATAAAACCCTATTAATTATATTTTAGAAGGTATCGCGAATATAAATAGCCTACATACACACGTAGGCTACGTTCTTTCTTTTATATTCGCTTCATTTCATCAATGGTTCGCGCTTGTCTGTTATGATGGCTGCGGCTGCAGTAGGTCCTAAAGAAAATGTTCGCAGTCACCGTTCAAAGTTATAGAAGGCTAAATTATTACTTTGGGTTCATGCACGGTAGCAATAGGTCCTACATGAAAAAATGCATTGAAATATCTCGACACCGCTATAAAGTGACGTGTCGACTGACGTCAAGGAGACCACTAAACTTTTACGGGATGGAGACGCGGTCAGTGACGTCACGATATGCAAATTTGTTTAAATTCATATCGACGTATTCACCATGACCAAAATTGTACTCTTTTCTTATTTATTATCGCAAGTCATATCGTCATCGCAATATTGAACAGTGTGATCGCACATTTTCACAATGATCTGGTCTCAGCAGATACCTTGACTCTGTTGGTTGTTATGTCATATTTGGAAGCTCAATCTGTAACTTTTTTTCATACAAAATCTCACCAGAAGTAACCATTTAAAGGGTTATTTTTCAAAATTTTCTTCCGGGGGGGCATGCCCCCGGACCCCCCTAGTGTTGCTAGTTTACCAACACACAGCACCACTGCTACAAAAAAATCTAGGGGAAACACTGAGTATACTGTACTATAGACATACTATATACCTCCAGAAATCCTACTGTCAAAACACTCAGAATTGCGTACTTAACATATTTAAATCACAAAAAAAATTCTTGGGGGGCCCCATTACGCTGTCACCTTTTTTTCTCTGACCAGTTTGCAGGTCTGTCTATATTTCTATTATTATATTAATACAATACAATATTACCCTGTAGTGAGTGTATACATGTATACACTCATACTGCATACTCACTGCAGTATGCAGTATGAGTATGAGTGTATACCTTAGACTGTATATAAATATGGACAAACCCTCCGTGACGTCACCCATAGACATTCTTAACAGCGGAGATGAAGCCTAAAATTGAGCTACTGGGCGCCGCCATCATGGACATTTCAGTCTGTGTTCTAAGCCCGCCTACCTCTGGCCAGACCAATCAAAGCCTCGAATCCGTGAAGGTCATGCCGTGATGACAGATGACAGCTGCCAATCAAGTTGACCACGCCCTTAATTATTCATAAAATAAATCCTTCTCTGTGCATTAAAATAATGGATTCTAAAAAAATTCACCCCCCTCACAGTTGTCATGGACTCGAACACTACTGAAAGACACCAAAACCGTTTTTTGAACCAGGCTGTAAACATGTTTATTTTGGCTGTTAAAGTTAGACATTTTAACATGGGTGTCTATGGGAGTTGACTCCTTTCTGCAGCCAGCCTCAAGCGGCCAGTCGAGGAACTGCAAGTTTTTGCACTTCCGCATGGGCTTAATTTTTCAGCATGGAATGTTGCCGCTTGGTGTATACATGTATATAGGAGTATACTAATGCTTTGTCCTCCAGCCTGCTGACACAGTGGTACTCCAGAGTAACCTTCCAGTCCCCCAACGAGGAGATCATCAACGGCTTCCAGGTGTGCCTCCTGGCTGCCCTGCAGAAGTACTACGAGGTAACCTGGCGTGTTGTTGTTCATTCCTGAACATGACATGGGGGGGGGGGGGGGGGGGTCATTGATTTCATGTTTGGGAGAAGTGTGGCTTTACCAAGGCAGGGTTTTGTCCCACATTGAAAATGATTCCACGGTCGGCCAATGCAGATGGTGGTGGTTCGTTGTGGACCTTCTAGTAACCCCACCGAGCACTGATTAAAGTCAGTCTCGTGGATAAGAACTTCAACTGGCTAGCACTGGAGAAGAACGTCTACCGTACTGTGGAGACGAGTTAACAGTGAGAAAACGAGTGGAACCAGTTTGGGTTTTTTTTTTTGCACCAAAGCAAAAATATCTGAAATCCTGACCTACATCCCAGCCCACTTTATTTTAAAAAGGATATCTGCCAGAGTTGGAAAATTGAAAAAATGAGTTTGAGACCGACATCAACTCAGAATATATAAACCCATCAGAGCAAACATAACAAACCGAGCAAATGCATAAACTGTTGCTATAAACCCAAACTAAACATACAATATGCAAGGATTCTCTGTAATTTGCCTCTATTCTCTGGGGAAGCCGACGAGCAAAGCCGGCCTTGCTGCTAGTTGTTGGTGCGTATATCAGGCTACTGCTTTGGATGTTCTGTTGAAAGGACCATCTACAGCGTAGCCTGGCTGTAGAATGCAATACTTTGAATGTAAAATGGGTTTGTAAGTCTGTAGGATCTAATATTCCACAGGGTTCCCGTGGGTCCTTAAAAAGTCTTAAATTAAAATCTGGGTAGTTAAGGTTTTAAATTCTTAAATTTACTGTAAATTTGCTATAGGTATTACATTTCCAGACGGTGCATTTAATGCCGATGGGAAAGCACAGTGGTCGACCGTAAAACATCTAATAGTTGTATTTGTTTGATTAACTTAGTACAAAGACCGTGTAGTAAATGAGAGAGCCCGCGATTAATAGCCGTTTTACGGTACCGCCATTACGCATCGCGGTCATCGAGGTGAGCGCGGAACCGCCGTAAAATAGAGAAGAAGAAGAAGAAGAGGTGAGCGCGGTGCTACAACCAGGGCTGTAGTGGAGGGTAAACGCTGTTTACGCACCTCTGGGATTTAGGAAATGGCGTTTACGCACCTCTAAATAGCGTTCACGCACCTCAAAGTTCCGTGTGCCTTATATTCTGCCGTTGGAATAATCGAAAATAAATTTGGTATCATTTTAAAACACCTGGTATCATTGGTATCATTTCAACATCTTTACTGTTGAAATTTAAATAACTTGAAATTTAATAAACTACAAAAACATTCATTGACTGTCATTGATTGATTTAATATGACTTTAATTGATAACATAATGGAATATAGCCAGGCCAGCCTTACAGTCGCAACACTTTTCGTTGCGTTGCGTCGCATCGAGGTCGGTCTGATCACAAAATTCATAGTTTACCCACCTCTGATTTGACTACTACAGCCCTGGCTACAACATGGGGAAATGTAAAGCCAGAGCTAGCCAGCGCGGGGCCAGGCTAATCTCTGCATTGTTCGCCGCACGAGGAGCTAACGTTGCAAGTTCAGACACCACCTCTCAGTCGGCTATGAAAAGCTTTCATTTTACCGCCAGAGACCCAAAAGGCAGAGGTACTGCGGGTTCTCCATACTGTGATGAGGTACAATTCATTTAAGTCTAACGAGGACATAAATGGCGTCTTTGCCGCAATGTTCCCCGATTCTCAGCTTGCAAAGTCATCCACCTGTGGTGAAAATAATACGGCCTGTCTCGCCAAATACGGCATCGCTTCATTCATAAAGGAGTTATCACACGGCGTTAGTGAGAAGCCACAAGTTGTCATGTTTGACGAAAGCGTGAATAAAACGACAAAGAGCAAACAAATGGGCCTTCATTTGCGGTTCTGGACTACTGATGATGACACGGGATCACACGCCATCTCATCTCCCGCGACTATGGATCGGAGGTCATGGGTCACTCCAGAGCTGAGGACACGTTGGGTCATTTCAGTGTAAGTAATGTTACCATTGTGTTTGGAAATTGCATATTATTATTCTGTTCAGGTCACAGTCTATGGTCACTTTTAGAATTTAACAGGTAACAACACGTTAGCTCAGAGTTTAAGGGGTGTAACTGTTGGTAATTGTAGTTGATTCTGTCTTATGCTGATTTGTGATTTTATGGTTGTGTTGTTCTAACGGTCAAGTCTCTGTGACAGTGTGGCAAATCCAGCTGACAGCTGTTAACGTTGGCTGTCACTTGTTGCCATAGCAACAGTAAACATTCACGTAAGGGCTGATGAGCTGTAAATGGAGATGCAGAATCAGGCTATCAGGCTATAAAAGATGAAGAAAATGTATTTCTAACATACAACAACACTAGATCAATAACAAAGCTCCAGTGTCTGTGCAGCTCAAAACATGACAGGACCACAACATGCAAAGTCATGATGAGAAACGTTAATGTAAACAATATACTAATAAATAAATCTAGAAATGCAGATTAGATATGTTTTATTTTGGCACAGAATACATTTACCAGTTGAATACATTTACCAGTTGTAAAAAATAATTAGTCTAATTGGCAAAGTTACCATTAAATGAATAGGCCACATACACAGCATGATTTTGTATCTGACTATGTGTGTATATGAAAGAAATCGTTGAGATAACAAATGATAAAAGAATAATTGCAATTGTCACAAATAAGTTGTCATGGGTTTTGATGGATGTTTTTGATCTCTCTCTCTCTCTCTCCCCCTTTCTCTCTTATGTAAGGTCAAGAGAGGGGCGTTGATTGACCTAGAAGACTGAAGACTGTGAAATTGAGAAGCGAGGGGCAGCGCTGCGCCACATGTCTCGAGGATTTGATGTTCCAAAACAATGGAACTCTGTTAATTGGTTTTTCCTAGAATCGTGATAACATGTGTGTTGTTTGTGCTGCTTTAAGTGCACAGGTGTTCTTATTCTGTCCTTATTTGGAAAGTAATGATGATAATTGTTGGCTGTGTTCTGTGTCAACATTGTAACAAAATGGAAAAAAAAAATACAACTGTGATCTGTGCGTTCACAATAAAATAACAAATCATTATGACATATTTGAGTGTTAAATTTTTATTTGTTGAGGTCTTCAAAAAGTCTTAAAAAGCATTAAATTTGACTTTTAAAATGTTGCAAGAACCCGGTTCCAGAAGGGCACCTTAATATATACCTCCGTCTCCTTGTGCAATTTCCCTCGGGGATCATTAAAGTATTTCTGTCTCTCTGTCTGTCCTTTTTGAAGGTGAACCACAACCTGCCAGAGAAGATCGTGGTCTACCGGGACGGGGTCTCTGACAGCCAGCTGAAGGTGGTGGCCGCCCACGAGGTCCCGCAGCTGCTCAAGTCCTTCGAGACGTTCCCCAGCTACGAGCCAAAGCTGGTCTTCATCGTGGTGCAGAAACGGATCTCCACCACCCTGCACGCCGTGACCGGGGACCGCCTCGTGACCCCGCCGCCCGGGACTATTCTGGACCACACCCTGACACAGAGAGACTGGTCGGTTCCGAGCTCACGACTTTTCGAAAGCCAAACTCTACACTGGAATCCCAATGACCACTCGCTAAATTAGGGTAGACAGACAAAAGGCTGGGTTATGCTTAATTTATGCTTCCGCGTTGACGCAACGCTGGGGGGTTACGGACCCTTTGCGTCCCCCTTGCGTCCACCGCAAGGGCCTGACGTGCACCTCGCAAAAATCCTAGATGTGCGTCGAGGCGACGCAACACCAACGCAGCGGCTTTGGCTGTGATTGGTCCGCGAACTACATCCGCTGGAGATCGCTTTTCCGGTTTCCACTCATAAACACCGCTACGGTGTGATAAATGCTTCGACTGATTGCCGACAACATATATATATATACAACTTATGCCTTTATTTCTGTAAACTTTTTGTTTTTACCCGCTAGTAATCCATATGTAATGACCACAAAGGTCATTCTGGTCCCTCTACCGGTGTGGCATTGAATTGCATTCCGACACGTAAACCCCACGCAGAACCATCACGGTCTCATGACTGCGTCCAAACAACTGCGTGGCCATTGCGTGATAACTACGTGATCACTACGCGGAACCATAACTCAGCCTTTAGAATACAAGTGTTACTGTCCACTAGGTGGATATTTGCTTTGTCAAGTGATTTTTCAATAAAAAAAAATAGTGAGGCACATCTGACACATGACTTTGCCCTGCAATGTGAATCACCATCTCATTTGTTTATATTCAGGGTGGACTTTTATCTGATGGCACATCACATCCGCCATGGATGTGGCTTTCCTACGCACTACGTCTCAGTCTACAACACTTCCAGTCTTACCCCCGACCACTTGCAAAGGTAAAGCCTTCTGGTGCTACAAAGACCTTGATGGCATTAATGTTGCTTTTTCGTTCAAGTCCGAAGTTTTTAAGTTTTACCTTGTGTGACTGCAGGTTAACCTACAAGATGTGCCACCTGTACTGGAACTGGCCCGGGACCATTCGAGTACCGGCACCGTGCAAATATGCCCACAAGCTGGCCTATCTCTCTGGACAGTATCTGCATGCCGAACCCGCAATCCAACTATCGGATCTCTTGTATTTTCTTTAAGTTCTCTGCCTTCACCGCAAGTAGTTTTTTTTCACTGCAAGTACTTTATTTTTTACTTGTATTGTTCAAGCTTGTAGCCATATGTGGGAGCTAAGCCTTTTATGTTTTTATTTTATTTCTTGACCTTTTGTTTTAATGTTTGTTTTAATGTTCTTCAAGTCTCAAGTCTTTAAAAAATACAAGTTGTCATAAACCTGAAGCGCATGCTGTTTGGCTTTCTTTGTTCCATTACCTTGATTGCGGCTATTAGGTTTCCAAAAACAAAATTAAGCCAGCCGTATCATTTTGACCTAAGAAACAGCCTGGCCACTCTCCTGATTGTTGTCCGTAACCTCATGGAAACAGCTGACCGTCTTCGTAACCGGAAGCATGACCACTTTCACAGGAAACGGGGAGGACTATTATTGTTGCCAGAGAGAGAGAGAGAGCTGCGATAATGGCGGTGTCTCGTCGCTCCTCGCAGCAACAGCAAAGTACCCTTCAGTCTCCGCCGCGAAACAGCTCTCTCGCAGTCGGTCCGCCGGGCTCTCCACCGATGGCGTTGTTAACTTCGACCACCGTACCACCCGAAGGCGAACGGGAGTGCAGCGGAGGAATGGAGATTAGTCTGGCCTCTCCGGATCTGCCAGCCACGGTCCTTGCGAGCAGCGCCAGCTCCACCACAACAACATCGGGCGGCGGCAGCAGCGGCGTCTCCAGTCCGGGCTCCGGCTGTACGAGTCCCACGGACGGGAGCAGCGGCATCGGCGGGGCTTTCAGGGAGCTATTCGAGGCCTGTCGGAACGGAGACGTATCCCGGGTCAAGAGGCTCGTCGACTCGGTGAACGTGAACGCAAAGGACATGGCCGGGCGAAAATCTACCCCCCTTCATTTCGCTGCGGGTAAGCTGACGCGGTAGTCGTTTTATTTTTGTCGCTGATTTAGCGATATATAGACGGCCATCGCCGTGCCATCTCCGCGCTATACTGCGGGCCCCCTCCTCGCACTTCACGTCGATGCCGTTTTCAACTACGTTTGGCCCGTGATGTGCCCGTGGATTTTAACGGTATATTGTGCGGACCGGGTCTGCGTAGGCCCTGGTTTAATAACATGCCCCCACCCATCCCCAAACAAAAGCTCCACTGGCTAGAAAATGGCAACTGTGTCGTGTTGTTTCCACGCTGGTCCCGTTGAATAAACCCTACACACAGCCGAAAAAGACCCGTGTCGTCAGCCCCCTATCACGACGCACAAAGCGAGATGGTTTCCATCGCCAATTAACAGCGTATTCGTGGTGGTTGTTTCAAGTTGGGAGTTGTATGTCTACATCGCCCTATGATTCGCGCAGGGTTTATTTACTTTTTTTAAGTGCTGTAACACGTTTCAGAAACTGTTTCTCGTCGTGAAACGTATTCCGATTACCGTAATATGAATGTATACCAGTACTTAAGTCTACTCTACTGTACCATGTTGGGTTGCTAAGTAAACTTTGGCTGTCAATTATTGCACTCTATCATTTGGACGGGTGGTCTATATTCAGTTCCAGGACACTAAACTCAAACAGGACACAAACCCGAACACAACTTTTTTTTTCCCAATAAACTGTTCAACAAGTGAAAATAACCCAGACCTAAGATTACGCAATTCACAGTGTGTTCCATGCGGTGTTCTCTGTTTCAATAGCGGTAAGCATACAGTTGTTTGAATACAGGAGCACGTGTAAATAACAAAATCCCCCCCTCCCAGGTTTTGGCAGAAAAGATGTGGTCGAGCATCTGTTACAGACCGGGGCCAATGTCCATGCCCGGGACGACGGAGGACTCATTCCCTTGCATAATGCCTGCTCCTTTGGCCACGCCGAGGTGGTCAGTCTCCTGTTATGTCAGGGAGCAGACCCCAACGCCCGGGATAACTGGAATTACACCCCGTTGCACGAGGCTGCCATCAAGGGCAAGATAGACGTGTGCATTGGTGAGTGCTGACGTTATAAGAATTGCCCCCCTGAATGAATACAAATCCTTTGTCTCAGTTTTCGTTGAAACTAACTTTGATAACATGTCTTTATAAAAAAAAAAATCACTGTCCAAGTATTTTTGATCAAGCAAAGGTATGCTCTTGGTAAATGTATTAATGGTGATTGCTTTAGGCACTGAAACTATTTTTAAATAATCGTGATACCACTTAGCCTTTTGTATATTCGCTTATTGACTTCACTTTAGAATGAAATCAAATCATGTCTCTGATGGCACATTTTCTTGTGTAGTCTTACTGCAGCATGGAGCAGATCCTAATATCCGCAACACAGATGGTAAATCTGCCTTGGATTTGGCTGACCCCTCAGCCAAAGCTGTACTAACCGGTCAGTATTTCAACCCAATCTTCTCCTCTGTCACGCTACTAGACTCGTTGTATTTTCTGTTTTATAAAGTCTTATTTTCTCATCAATGTGGCATCCAAACAAATTATGGGTCAATATTACAATAAAAACATACATACGTACGTTATGTTTACTTATTGTAATTCACTTTGGACAAAAGTGTCTGCTAAATGCCTGAAATGTAAATATATATACATAGGCTACATGCCATATAATGTTGCATAATGTACTATTCATGTTGGGCTATTCGCAGCAAGCGTGTTAATTTTTGTATGTATATTAATGTATGGCATGAATTTTGTAGGCTGTGTTTTTCGATATCTCTCTCTCTCTCTCGCTATAAAATTGTTCATACACAATAACCAAAACTGACCAACGTTGTAATCGTTGACTCCTTTATGTCTGAGCAAACATTCAACCGGCGACCAAAAGCAAAATGGCCATTCAACTGCTAAATGATTAATTGAATCTCTCTCTGCTCTCATCCAGGTGAATACAAGAAGGACGAGCTGCTGGAGGCAGCCAGGTGGGAACACACAATGCGTTTTCCGCCCCCCCCTTTGACACTGTCACTCACAACGCTGAGCCCCCCCACAGAACCCAGCTGACCCGTTGCCGTGGTTGTCTTCGCAGGAGCGGGAACGAGGAGAAGCTCATGGCCCTGCTCACGCCACTCAACGTCAACTGCCACGCCAGCGACGGTCGCAAGGTAAGACCTAGCCTGCCTGCCCCCCACCCAGACACACCTGCCACAGGCCAGGAAATGCTTTTTTTAAAAAACCTAGTGATTATTAACATGTGTAATATATCTATGTATATAACAATGTGTTTTTGAAGATGTGTTGACTATTTAAAAAAAAAAAAACACCCTTTAAGTGTGGATGAATTAACAACAGTTCTGAAATCTCTGTACTAAGATCTCTATACTAAGAAGGATCTTTGCACATTTAGTCACCTTTTTAGATGCTTCTAGTCCGGAACCATGTTTTGTTTTTTGGGTTGTTTTTTTCTTATGGGGTATTGAGTCAGCCCATTTTATACAGCCTGTGGTGTCCACAACAACGCTCCTCTTGAACCATTTGCGTCTGATGTAGAAAATGTGTTGTCTTTTTATCTTACCTGCCTTATCATCCCCACAGTGTAGGCTCAGGTTTTCGCTTTGTGTCTTTCCTCCTGTTCATAACCTCTTGAGTTTCAAAATATGGTGTAGAGTCCATTTTGTCTCCTGGTACGTGCTCATTTTGTCTGCCGCACTTGTTGGGTTTTGATAACTTGCTGCCTTAAGTGGTCAGTGTTTTATGGTTGGCCTATCTTTCCCATTTTGGGATAATCTTGCTGTTGTAAGCAGGAGTATGGCAAAGTACGCTGCTTAGTTGATTTTTAAAGTGCTGTTGCCACCGTTTAAAAGGCCAGGTGTGTTGTTTTTCATCATGTTCAGCCTAGTAGTTTCAGGGCCCCAGTCTGCAGTGGTTTTCTGTTTTGCAGAAATAATCACTTTTTCACGCCGAGGACTGAGCCACTTGTCGAAAGGGGAATAGGGAAAGTTGTTTGGGTTCAGTTTTGGCTCTGTGTATTTCCCTTCCACGGCTCACATGACTTGATGGAATAAACAAACCTAGACAAGTTGTTTTACATTTGGCGGATGTTGTCTGATTCCCAAAGTGCTGCTGGTGTGCTGATTTGAATAATTCATTTAGGACTGGCTTTAGGATTCATATCACTTTCTTCCATTCAGCAGACGTTATTTATACAAGCGTAAGTGTAGATAGACTGAATTATTAACACACGGCCTCATCAAAACATTTTTTGGTTGGCAGGAAGACTAGACAGGGATGCTTATGTAACTGTAATAAATAATTATATGCATTTGTATCGAATCAGTAAAACTATTCCATATTTGCCAAACATGGCAGTTGTTCACTGAGCCCCCATTTTAAATCACTTTAGCACTACCCTTCATTCCTCTGCCACATTTAGCAAGTATTTCTCCTCTATTGCGTTTTGTTCAAGAGTTTCTGCCAGTTTCTACATTAACCAAGTCAAACACTTTGGCTGAGCCGCGCATTACCCTTGCTGCTACTCGGGTTCCAATGCAGGTCTGGGTGGGAGTGGACCCAGACCTCCATGGAAGACCAGATGTGGGTGGAAGTGGACCCAGAGTGGGTCTCTGAGAGCCACGGACACCCCCAGCTTTTTATTTTTATTTTTTGTGAGCGCCCAGTGATTATTTCTGTAACCCCAAAGCTGTTGTACTCTCTGTGCCCTGCTGTCTATGAAGACCTAGGCCTATAGACCCAGGCCTATAGCCCTAGGCCTATAGACCTAGGACTATATACCTAGACCTGTAGACCTAGGCTTGTGTTTCAGGGAGAACTGCTGTGACCAAGATGCTATCATTTTGTAATTTTTTGTTTCGTTTTGTTTTCCGTGTGACTCTGGCAACATTTGTCGATCAGTCAACATCCCAAAAAATGCTGGTAAGTTGACCTTGATAACAGCCACTTGATTGATGCACTGTTGTGATTTTTTATTTATTTATTTATTTATTTTATTTCTGTTAATCCATTATGATTTGACCAATGAGCTGGCCGCCACTCGTTAATTGCACACCACGGACCTTGGTGTATGGGTCACCTTCATCTGCCCCGCCCTAATGCTCGCACGGGGGTGTGTGTGGGTGTGTGCGTGCCTGCGTGCGTGCCTGTGTGTGTGTGCGTGCCTGTGTGCGTGCCTGCGTGCGTGCCTCTGTGTGTGCGTGTGTGTGTGTGTGTGTGTGTGGTATGACTGGGTGGGCTGTGGGGGGGGGGGGGGTTGGAGAGAGTGCGTGGGTGGTAGTGGCGTTGAGCGCAGCCCCTCCAACCATGTTCAGCTTGGAGAGGAGCTCCACATTTTCTCCATTGCTTGCTCTCTCGATGCTCTCTCTTCACTCTCCTCTGCACCCGTTTTTGAAATGATATCTCATACTCACACTCGATCTTTAGCCACCTTGCTCGCAAGCTGCGGTGTCTTCCCCCTCCCCCCTCCCCCTTTTGTAATCATTTTTATTTTATTTCTGTATTTTTTATGATCACTCATGCATGCTCCAAAAGGCCTGCACCCTGCATTGTGTCAATCTGTTTAATACATGTATGTGGAACAGTGTGTGCACCCACCTCCCCCATACCCCCCTTCCCCCCCCCCCCATGTTGTTGTAATGGTTACCAGTATATTAAGTGCATATTTTGTATTTTGTGCCGTTGCCTTTGGTGCCGTGCTGCCCTCAGTAATAAGACTCCCTTTGATCGTGCACATTACCCTAACACTGGATGACGCCACCGTGATTTGGTTGCCTGCTCTTGCCCAACAGATGCTGTCAGTGTGCATTGAGGTTCTCTCTTTACAGTGGTCGCTCTGGTTTTGATCTTCAGCCATGTGCATGGGAATTTTAAAGAGTTTTAAGAGCCCACCTCACCCCCCCCCCCCCCCCGCCCCCCCCCCCCGTCCCGTCACGTCACCCCAACTCTTTGATAGTGAAGTAGACCTGCACTTGATTGTGAGGATTCATTTGTTTTGAGGAATCTGCTTCGCGGCTTTCGCTTTAACTAACATCCATTTTTGTGTCTGGCAGAGTCGCTCCGAAACGGCCCCACTTACCCTCACTCCTCCTCTTTGCATTCTTCAGCTTTTTTTCATGTTTTTTTGTTTTGTTTTGTTTTTTGCTTTTGTTTCCTTTTTAAAAAAAAATCTCACATACTGACGACGAGCCTGGTCACCTCTTATTTGGATGGTTCTGTTATTAAAAAGCCCCTCGTGCCCCAGCAAGGTTTCTGCGCCCACACTTCCATATCGGTCCCCCTCGGTGGTGTGGGGGGGGGGGCGGGGGTGTCAGTAGGCAGTAGGAGGTTGCATCCCGAGTGGCTCGGCATCAGCCGGTCAAAGCGGCTCTGTCGGGCAGGACCCCCACAGGAACCAGGAACCCCCCCGCCCCCCCGTCCTCCTCCACCACCACCAAAACCACCATCATCATCGTCGTCTTCGTCGTCATCCACACGCAACTTACAGAGTGCAGGCTTGCGCAGCACATTGCTTCCAGCCCTAATCAGCCCCCCCTCCCCCCCTCCTACTTCCCTTGCCTCTCCCCCTCTCCCCTTCATGCCTCCGCCCTCCCTTTACCCCCCACCCCACCCCCCGACCAAAGGGCGGCACACCCCACCACACTCCCGCACGCCACCTGCCACTGGCGCCCTAACCAGACGAGGCCCCTGTCTGTCTCTTTGTCTCTCATCACAGTCCACGCCGCTGCACCTGGCCGCCGGGTACAACCGCGTCCGCATCGTCCAGCTCCTGCTGCAGCACGGGGCGGACGTCCACGCCAAGGACAAAGGGTGATGCTTCCCCGTTGGGCTCGTTGACGCCTTGACACTCACTGTGTGTGCATGTATGGGAGGATGCCGCTTGAAAGGGTTTTTCCACCTCCAGATTTTAAGTATGATCACTGTTTATTCATCCCCAATGGGAAAAGTCTGGATTTGCGGCAATGGGAAAAATTCCCATAAGTACCGTCCACAGAACTGCGTAATTATGCAGCATTAAATTGACGACCTCACACTCGGGTTAGGGAGGTTTTACAATCCACGCTGACCTTTCCTCTCTTCTTCATTCTCTCCCCCCCCCCCCCCCCCCCCCCCCCCCTCTCCAAACAGAGGTCTGGTTCCCCTTCACAACGCCTGCTCCTACGGTCACTTTGAGGTCACGGAGCTCCTGCTCAAAGTAAGGTCGCCGCCGGCGCGTGCGCACGTCACCTCATAAACACCGGCGGCATCAACGCCGTCGGTCTCAACGTGCCGTTGTCACACACCCCGTCGAGCGAGCAACACCGGGCCGCTGACCGCGAGCGCCGTTGCGCGGCCCGAGCCCCCGTGGTCTCACGCGCGCTTTGTTTGTCCCCTCTGCCCGCAGCACGGCGCCTGCGTCAACGCCATGGACCTGTGGCAGTTCACGCCGCTGCACGAGGCCGCCTCCAAGAACCGCGTGGAGGTGTGCTCGCTGCTGCTGAGCCACGGCGCCGACCCCACGCTGCTCAACTGCCACAGCAAGAGCGCCGTGGACATGGCGCCCACGCCGGAGCTCAAGGAGAGACTCACCTGTGAGCGTGCAGTCACTCAGACACTCAGTCACTCACTCACTCACTCACTCACTCACTCACTCGGCCGCTCAGTCAGTCACACACCCACACTTTAATGTCTACCCTGCAGTATGGGTGTTGATCTTTCGGTATTTAGCAATTTAAATGCGATTTTCATAGATTGATAGATAGCTATACTTTATTGATCCCAAGCTTAGAAATTACAGCATTCTGGGGTCATGGTTGGATTAGAAATCGATTCTCGGTTCCATACATAAGGGAGCTATTTTCAGGATCGAGTGAAGTCCGCTGTGCGCTAAGAAAGAGGTGTGGCATATAAGTGACCCGAACACAAAAAGAATCCCGCGTCTTAACAACCCTTCATGCCCGTGTCTCTGAAGTCCATTCACCGTTTTTTTTCTTTTTCTTTTCCGTGACATGTAGACGAGTTCAAAGGTCACTCGCTGCTCCAGGCAGCGCGGGAGGCAGACATGGCGAAGGTGAAGAAGACCCTGGCCTTGGAGATCATCAGCTTCAAACACCCCCAGACCAACGAGACGGCCCTGGTAGGAAGCACCCTTTGTCCCGATGCCCCCTCTGTTGGCATCAGAGAGCAGAGTCTGTCTGTATTGAGAGGTTTCATATGTGCTACTGACTTCCTGGTGAATTCAGATACGTGTCATCCAGGTGCAGGGAGGGGGTTTGTCATCTTGCTCAAGGGGGCGATAACAGGTAGCTGGTAGAGATGTGCAGATGGGCTGTTATTTCATCCGCAACCGCATCACAAAACGCATCATCCGTCCGCCATCCATCTGCACCGACACTTTTTTGACTAATTTTCAAAACCGCACCCGGCATCCGCCAGTTGTATTTAGGGCTGGGTATCGATTCAAATTTCAAGAATCGATTCGATTCCGATTCTTAAGATTCAGAATCGATTGTTTCGATTTGATTCGATTCGATCCGATCCGATCCAACACCAGTTTGAATTGGTATGACTTTATGACATTCGTCATAAAGCGCAGGCAGCGCAATTCTACTGAAATGGTGACGTGGTGGTAACCTATGGTGGTAACACATACCGCTCGTCCAATGTGTTTATCAGTTTATTGAACGCCGGGTCGCTAACGGTGCTGATAGGGCACATGTCTTTGGCAATCGTGTATGCGATTGCATCTGTTATTTCTTTATGCCTGCGGGAGCTGGCTGGATATGGGGTGGCATTGTATAGGGTCTCCTTAATTGAGGACTGTGTTGCGGTGGCAGGAGTGGAGGAGCTTTTCATTTATTCCTTCATTGCTTGGTCATGTATTACTCTGTGTGCGGACTTTTAAGTGGTTAAATAGATCGTATTGGCCGTATTCGCTTGAGGTGCAGACACGGTCGCGTGACATATCTTGCAAGTTTTCAGGCGGGGGCGGGGCGCAGCGGAGTGCGCAGGTGGAGAAAGAAGGGTTCGCTCCATTTACCACACAAAACACGGCGGATGGCAGTATGATCGTTTTATTACGATTATCTTGATTTAATGATCGAGGGAAGCCAAAATCGTAATCAAAATCGAAATTCAATTAATCGCCCAGCCCTAGCCTGAACCGTAGGAACGTACGACGAACACGCATTCCGAACCGTGACATGCCATCCGCACGGTTCGGAGCAGTTTTCAAAAACCGTGCCACCCCTATCTCGCACACGGAAGTATCTGCGCGAAGTCACGCGTGAGGTTGAAGGTCACCGCGGAAAAAACAATTAAACACACACACATAAATATATATTTATATATATAAAAAATCGATCTTTGGACGTACGAATCGATCTGTGGGAATTAAAAGGAGAATCGATTTAAAATCGGCAGATCGATCTTTTCAACCCAGCCCTAGTTGTATTTAGGTCTGTAGGCGATGCTGACGCGAGGCTAGAAAGCTATTGCCTGTTCTTGAAAGGATATAGGTTACGATATTCAACAATGTGTATATACACTTTTAATTTGATTGTTTAAGCCGACCAACCGCCCAAATTTAATGAAAAACATTATTTTTTGTCACATCATCCGCCCGACATGCGCTTTAGTCCGCGGCTGCAACCGCCAACCGCGCATCTCTAGTGGCCGGGGATCGACCCCGGTACTTTGGTTTTTTTTTACCTATTCTTTTTACCTGGGGACGGGAGCTCCACCCTATAATCAATTCTAAGGGTACATGAACTTGTTTTTGGGACCGGGCGTCCCTGAGAGGACGCCTGGCGGTTCAGTGTCTCCCTGTGGGTCCGGTGTCTGACGTGCTGCCCCCCCCCCCACCCCCCCTCCCGTGTCTCCCCAGCACTGCGCCGTGGCCTCGCCGCACCCCAAGCGCAAGCAGGTGACCGAGCTCCTGCTGCGCAAGGGCGCCAACATCAACGAGAAGAACAAAGAGTAAGGACCGACAAGCATCTGACAGCTGCTCTCCGCCCGGACGGCGGGGCGATGGCTGACTTGACTTGGTGGTGGTGGTGGTGGTGGTGGTGGTGGTGTTGGTGGGTGGGGTGGGGTAGGGGGGGCACCCACAATTCAAAGCTGATAAATGGCTCCTTTGATGCCAGATCAAACAGTTGCCGAAGCTACATTTCTAGTCCGCTTAAAGATGCTGCTGGCTGGATTGGACACAGTCGCAGTTGTCAGGCCACCACTGTTGGTAGTGTATGCGAGCCCTTTTGTTGAAACAACAGTAAATCAAATTGGTTCCATCAACAGGCATAGCGTTATTATTGGACAAACATTGAAATCATAACATTTCAGCAATATTTTGAATGTAATTTTTTTTACATTGATGGTGAAATCATGTCTGTGGTAACATAAGCCGTCACTCAGGCCTTGTTTTACGTAAGCACCCAGCCTCTCTGTCTTTTTGACTGAGGCGGTTTTATGACCGGGCCTCGTCTGAAAGCGTTGAAAGCTCTGGGTTGTTATCATCTCCTCTGAGCTCTGGGTTCTAATCATCTCCTCTGTGTTGCAGCTTCATGACGCCGCTTCATGTTGCGGCTGAGAGGGCTCACAACGACATTCTGGAGGTCCTGCAGAAGCATGGAGCCAAGGTACCCACTGCCCGACCACCCCCCCCCCCCCCCCCCCCACCCCCCTCCTCCACCCCACGTTAGCTCCGGCCAGCCTGGCTACACAGAGAGGCACCGTTGTCATCAGGGCATTAAGCGTCGATACGTGCCAATTTTAAATCAACCTCCAGCTTATTTTGCGCATCCTCCCAATAGAAAACAGGTCTACTAATGCAGGCTAAAACACTTTCTAGTGTGGCTTGGATACTCTTAATTGAGACCGGCGTGGCCCGCCCAACTCAGGCCACCACATGAAACCACAGTCTGGTGAAGTGGGTGTCGATATCGTCAATATCGTCATCAACAGGGGCAGCCGCGGCCTACTGGTTAGGGCTTCGGACTTGTAACCGGAGGGTTGCCGTTTCGAACCCCGACCAGTACGCTGAAGTGCCCTTGAGCAAGGCACCTAACCCCTCACTGCTCCCCGAGCGCCGCTGTTGCTGGCAGCTGACTGCCTCGGGATTAGTGTGCTTCACCTGTGTGCTGAGTGTATTCCACTAATTCACGATTGGGTTAAATGCAGAGACCAAATTTCCCTCACGGGATCAAAAGAGTAGAAAAAGAGTAATTGTTTCTTCTTAGAACAGGCAATGCAAACCTTAATTGAACCCGATCCCCATCACCGAAGCTTCGCTCAGTGTAAACGTGTGTCTCTCCCTGCGCCGCCAGGTCAACGCGGTGGACACGCTGGGGCAGACCTCCCTCCACCGGGCGGCGCTGGCGGGCCACATCCAGACCTGCCGGCTGTTGCTGAGCTACGGGGCCGACCCGTCCATCGTGTCCCTGCAGGGCTTCACCGCCGCGCAGATGGGCAACGAGGCGGTGCAGCAGATCCTCAACGGTAAGCCGCGCTCCGCACACAACCGAGAGGCCCTGGGTTTGATGCCCCGCGCGGTCCGCGGTCTAGCTGTGGTGACTGTAGGGTTATCTGACCGAAGTGCAAGCCGCTTTGAATCGTAGTCGTAGTAAGTGGTAGAAACAACAGCGGATCACAAGCAAGAGTGTTTATGCTGATCGAGATGTGATGATGAGAGTGCCTGATGATTGCCTCGTCCCTGTTCCTTGGGGGCGGCAGTAGCTCAGTGGGTGGAGCGGGTCGTCCTCTTAACCGTAGGGTTAAAGTATGTCTGTCTGTCTGTCTGTCTGTCTGTCCTCCAGAGAACGTCCCCACGCGCAACTCCGACGTGGACTACCGGTTCCTGGAAGCGGCCAAAGCCGGTGACCTGGACACGGTGCAGGTACCTGACACCTGACCGCGCTCACCACTCCTCCTCCCCCCTCCTACTGGCTTTGTTGCACCGTGACACACAGCGGTCTGTGGCACGTCAAGCTCTGCTGCTTGCCTGAATGTTTTAGAGAACGAGTTGCGTTGGTTCCAAGGTCCGTGGAACCACATACCTTTTGTTGACACGAGGCAATGGACTGAGTTGGATGTATACAGGAGACGGTGAATGCTAGAGCATCAATATATCATCATTGTATTGTGTTGCTTCTTACTCATTTATGTTTATTCACTGAAATGGTCTTGTAGGCGTCTGTATTTCTCATATCTAATGAAGTAGCTTTACATTTTCAGAGCTGTGTTTAATGAGCTCACCGCACCACTATTTAGAGCATCAGCATCACAGTGTGTGTTAAACTGTGTGTGTCTCTCGCTCTCTCTCTCTCTCCCTCTCTCTCTGTGCACGGCAGCAACTGTGCACGCCGCAGAACGTGAACTGCCGCGACCTGGAGGGCCGGCACTCCACGCCGCTGCACTTTGCCGCCGGCTACAACCGCGTGGCGGTGGTGGAGTACCTGCTGCACCACGGCGCCGACGTCCACGCCAAGGACAAGGGGTAAGCGCCGGTGTCCTCCCCCCACCACCACCACCATACAGAGGGTCCGGGGAGCAGAGCTTATGGCCTCTGAATGGGGGGCTTTGTCCCAGTTAAGTGTGCCAGAGCTGCAGTTCTACCGGGGGGGGGGGGGGGGGAATAGTTCTGCAGCCACTCATCGAGTGTTTGTACTGGAGCGCTCATGCAGCTCAACGGCGCCGATTCACTTTGAATGTTCCTGAAATGCTGGATGCCTCAGCGTTTCTTGTACTCAGCGGGAGCCATATGTGTGGTGGTTCCATATGTGGAGCCCAACCAGATTCTTGAGCTCCGAGGCTGCTGTCTTGCTTTGAGTTTCAGGCTGTCAAATCCTTCAAAACATTGCCAACGCTCAGTCATTTGCAAATCCATGTCTGGGATGTGTCTGTCGTGTGCTCCAAACCTTACTCCCCATACTCACCTCCATCTCCACCCCCTCCCCAGCGGTCTGGTGCCCCTCCACAACGCCTGCTCCTACGGCCACTACGAGGTGGCGGAGCTGCTGGTCCGGCACGGGGCCTCGGTCAACGTGGCCGACCTCTGGAAGTTCACCCCGCTGCACGAGGCCGCCGCCAAGGGGAAGTACGAGATCTGCAAGCTGCTGCTGAAGGTGAGGACCCCCCCGGGGGGGGGGGGCATAGGCCCGGTTCATAGGCTCTATGAACCGCACGGTCCATCCGCATGGTCCGAAGGTGCCCTCAGTGGCTGCTGAACACACCCGAGTTCCACGTCGCATGACCCCAGTTGCTATGAATGGGGTGGATGCGTCTGCTGAACCCGGAAGCAGAGGCAGCAGTAGAGCTTCTGAATACATTGAGGAGATGTTGTTCACGCGATTCCCACAGAAAATGATGGAGGCCCTAGCATGACAGCCAAATAACAATCGTCTGCAACCGCCCATTAATGTCGTCAATCATCACCGTCACCATTGTCCTGAGGACCGTGTTACATCCCGCACACATCTGGCGCTGAAGCCCTTCGACGTACACATTAAACAAACACCTTACCTCCCCCCACCACCACCAGCACGGCGCGGACCCCACCAAGAAGAACCGCGACGGCAACATGCCCCTGGACATGGTGAAGGACGGCGACACGGACATCCAGGACCTGCTGAGGGGCGACGCCGCCCTGCTGGACGCCGCCAAGAAGGGCTGCCTGGCCCGCGTGCAGAAGCTCTGCTCCCCGGAGAACATCAACTGCAGGGACACGCAGGGCCGTAACTCCACCCCGCTGCACCTGGCCGGTATGTCATGGGGGGGCCCCCCCCGCCCCCGCCCTCGGCTCACTCTGTGATTGTACATGCTAGCTTAAAGGCTACGGGTGTCTAGGTTGATTGTGCCGAAATGCAGAGAAATGTCATTATTACGTTTTTCTGTTTATGTTATTGTAGTCTGGAGCTAGCTTGAAATCACAAACCTAACATATTTCACCTTTTTAACTGAAAAACAAAATGTTATTTTGCAAGTGTATATATTTCTATGCATTTTAGAGACGTCACAATAGGCAATAGTTTGATTCCAGGTTTCAGCAAAGGAGTTGGTGGTCATTGCTGCAAGGTTACTGTATGCAGTAGATCCCGAGTTCTAAAGTGTGTGTCTGTCTGCCTCTGTCTCTGTCTGTGTTCTCCAGCCGGCTACAACAACCTGGAGGTGGCGGAGTACCTACTGGAGCACGGGGCTGACGTCAATGCCCAGGACAAGGGAGGCCTCATCCCCCTACACAACGCTGCCTCCTATGGGGTCAGTTTCCTTCTCCACTACACTTGAGTCGAGGCTTTACACACCACGAGGCTAACCCAATATTTGGCCTACACTGAGGATGTCATTGGAGTGCAGACATGTAGCAAATATGTAGCATACAATATTGACATAAATACAATACAATATTGACACAAAACATTTTTTAAACATGTTCTTGCCTTGAGTTACTGAGCTATGTCTTCATAGCCTGTACACACACAACATAATGGTGTTTCCAAGACATTCATATTATCACTATGTTCATTTGATTTAATACATACAAGGAACTGGCGATAAGCTACATAAACAGGCGGCCACAACAAATAAGAACAATAATACTTAGATATGGATATACAATATAATAGATACAACACAATAACAATAACACTATAGTGATAGATGGATTAGATTAGATTAGATTCAACTTTATTGTCATTGTGCAGAGTACAAGTACAGGGACAACGAAATGCAGTTGGCGTTCTAACCAGAAGTGCAAATGAGCGATAAAGGTGCAGGTTGAAATGCAGAGTAAGGTGCAGAGTGCAAAATTGAAAAACATGAAAAGTGGCAGTAGTTATTAAAGTGATAGAACAACTGTATTTATCTCCGAGGGGAAATTAGGTTGTTGTAGCAGCAGCCGCAGTACAATACAGTATAAAAACAGTTAGAACAATATATATAATAAAAATGTATTAAAATAAAAATTAAGTGCATTTCTGTTGGCAGTAAAGTGTTGATGATGACACCATAGCAATTACACCGTAGACAAACCGCTAGCTAGTTTTAATAAGTCACGTCGTATGTATAGCGTTGTGCGGTCTCTCTCTCTCTCTCGTTGTTCTGACGTCCATCTTGTCTCCCCCCCCCTGTGCAGCACGTGGACATCGCGGCGCTGCTCATCAAGTACAACACGTGCGTGAACGCCACCGACAAGTGGGCCTTCACGCCGCTCCACGAGGCCGCCCAGAAGGGCCGCACCCAGCTGTGCGCCCTGCTGCTGGCGCACGGCGCCGACCCAACCATGAAGAACCAGGAGGGCCAGACGGCTCTGGACCTGGCCACGGTAAACACCGGGACACCCCCCAACACGACCCAACCCCTGCCTCACCCCACCCTCCGTCCTCACACACACTGCCCTGTCCGGAGATGCCGGTCCGGACCGCTCATGTCTTAACAGCGCCAGGGCGAGAATATTGGGTTCTGCTGATCCCTACAAAATTAAAAGTTGCCCCCAAAACATGGGAGACATGCAATATAAGTACAGTATTCATAGAGTGAGAACATGAAGCACATGAAGAGGGAAAATTGTTAAAATGACAATTGAGCACTTGAAGTGAATGGGTTTTCTTACAACCCTTTTCCATTGTCTTGTCCACTGTACTCATAGTGGCCCCGGTCCTCTTTCAGACCCATGTAAGCCCCTCTCTTGTATCCTGTATTCTGAATGTGTGTGCCTGTGTGTCTCTCTCTCTCTTATGAAAGGCGGACGACATCCGGGCGCTGCTGACGGACGCCATGCCGCCGGACGCCCTGCCCAGCTGCTTCAAGCCCCAGGCCACGGTGGTCAGCGCCTCGGTCATCTCCCCGGCCTCCACGCCCTCCTGCCTGTCGGCCGCCAGCAGCATGGACAACCTGGCCGGCCCGCTGGGCGACCTGGCCGGCGCCGCGGGGGGCTCGGGGGCCGGCGGCGCCTCCGGGGTGGCGGACGGCGCCTCGGGCTCGGACCGCAAGGACGGAGAGAGTGAGTGGGGGGAGGGGCGGGGCTTTGGATCCTGGGAGGCGCCGCTTACTGTGGGGCTGGCGTATTGATGTTCATGGTGGATGTATGGATGTCATCTAATGGGGAGCACGGGGCACAGTGTAATAAAGGGTAAAGGGGGCATTTAGCAGACGCTTTTGTCCAAAGCGACTTACAATCAGTACATTGGTGAGGGTTCGACATGTGGACAGTTGGAGGAGGAGGAGGGATCAAGGGGATCAAACCGCCGACCCTTCGGTTAGTGGACGACCCACTCTGTCCACTGAGCTACTGCCGCCCTCCCCCATGTTTCCCAAAGGCGCGCTAAGAAAAGAGTTTTTATTTCACACCCCTTGGGAAGTATTACATTTAGGTGTCACTTGATGCTGATAAGTTGGTAATGGTAGCAATAACAGTTGGACAAGTTTTTTGGTGGTGATTTATGACAATAGTTAGGATGGAAAATGTGTGCATTTTGGCGCGACAAAAACGTTTTTTTTGCACTGCAGTGTTTTCCAGTGCACATAAATTTGAGCTACGTGAATTGTCGTCAAAGGGACTTCATTGTTGAGTCGGTCCTCTAGTCGGGACGCCGTGTAGGAATGTGATGCGGTGTTGCCTTGGTAACATGGCGTCTTTTGTTGCAGTGGCGATGCTGGACATGAACATCAGCCAGTTCCTGAAGACCTTGGGCCTGGAGCACCTCAGGGACATCTTTGAGAGGGAACAGGTCAGTGCCCCCTCACCCTAACCTCACCCTACCAGTCTGCAATGCCATCATTTTCCCCTCTAGGAAATGATGACGATGTCACACAAAATCACCGTTGTGCATTGTAGTGCCATTCACATTCAAGCCAGGTTGTGTTTTTGCCAAATACGGATATTTAATTTTAAATTGGGTAACAAATTGATTCATCGTTTCGGGGCCCATCTGTAGTGAGAACGGCTGTGACTGAATATGCCAATTTATTCATGTCATCAAGTCCATAAAAGTGTGAAGATTGTGCTTTTGGGATTATAAGGTATCTACTAAACGATTGACTCCTGTCTCTTCCTCGTGTGTGTGTGTGTGTGTGTGTGTGTGTGTGTGTGTGTGTGTGTGTGTGTGTGTGTGTGTGTGTGTGTGTGTGTGTGTGTGTGTGTGTGTGTGTGTGTGTGTGTGTGTGTGTGTGTGTGTGTGTGTGTGTGTGTGTGTGTGTGTGTGTGTGCGCGTCTCCTCCCTCCTCCCTCCTCAGATCACGCTGGACGTGCTGGCAGACATGGGCCACGAGGAGCTGAAGGAGATCGGGATCAACGCCTACGGCCACCGGCACAAGCTCATCAAGGGCATCGAGCGGCTGCTGGGCGGCCAGCAAGGTGAGGGCCCGGCGCTGCTTCTCTCTCTCTCACACACCCCCATGTCCCGCACGATCTCACCACGAGACGCAGAGTCAGACTCAGACTGATAAAGATTTTTATTGCCAAATTGGTTTTGCACCTACGAGGGATTTGTCATGGCGGTTTGTGTGCGACAGTAAACAATCAACAAACGACAATAACAAGATTAGATTAGATTCAACTTGGGTCATTCTCAGTATTTTTTTAGATATGGGAACGCAATTTGTTCTCTGCGTTTGACCCCGTCCTATGGTACATGGGGGCAGTGGACTGCTATGTTCAGCAGGCCGGGGAACAAATTGGGGTTCAGTGTCTTGCTCGGGGACACTACCACATGCGGACAGTTAAAGGAGAGGGAATCGAGGGGATCGAACCGCCGACCCTACGGTTGGTGGACGACCCGCTCTGTCCACCCGCTCTACCCACTGAGCCTCCGTCGCCCTAACAATAGACAATAACAAACGACAATCAACACGATGGTGGACCTAATGTTGTATCATTGCATTGTGTTGTATCGCACACACGCACGTCAGCACATGCACCATGAAGGAGAGCATTGATGAGTCTGCATGCTGTTGCCTGCATGCATGCAGTCAGATGGTTTCTTCGGGGTCATTTCATAGCTCAATACATTCGCCGCAATCCGTAAAGGGGGCATTTAGCAGAGGCTTTTGTCCAAAGCGACTTACAATCAGTGCATTTGTGGGGTTCGACACGTGGACAGTTGGAGGAGGTGTGGGATCAAGGGGATCGAACAGCCGACCCTACTGTTGGTGGACGACCCGCTCTGTCCAACCCGCTCTACCCACTGAACTACTGAAGCCCCAATCTATATTGGGTTTTTTTGGCGTCGCTTGCCGTGTTGTGGTGGCATAACGATGTGTGCATGTGTGTCTCTTCCCGGTCCAGGTGCCAACCCCTACCTGACATTCCACTGTGCCAACCAGGGCACGGTCCTGATCGACCTGGCCTCCGACGACAAGGAGTGCCAGTCTGTGGAGGAGGAGGTGGGATTGAGCGCCCGCTCACACGCGCAGTTTAAAAGTACCACCGTGGACGACTCTCCAGCGAGTGCTGTCTGTCCTCTTTCTGTTTTTTGAGATTCGGAGATTGCTTTGGGATGGAGGCTGTCACTCCGTACTGTGATGTCTGAATGAATGCGTTTATTGTGGGTCACTGTCTAGAATACTAGGGATGCTCTCATCTCCCCCCTCAAAGCAATTCTCATGTAAACCGATGGGTCTTGTTTTTTTTGAGTCGGTCCCAGTGACTGATAAAACTGACCACCTATTATTTGTAGTGCCCTCTGGTGGTCAAAGTCTGTCAACATACACTGTATTGATGTGATTTATTTACATGAGAACACAGTGTCTGGCTGCTGCTGATTTTTGTGTGCTTATGTGTATGTTTGTGTGTGTGTGTTCCAGATGCAAAGCACTATTCGAGAGCACAGAGACGGGGGCAACGCGGGGGGCGTGTTCAGCAGATACAACATCATCAAGGTCCTACTTCTAGCACTGCCATTGCATTCCACGTGCCTGTGTCCTGTTACACCTGGGCTCTGGGCCACAGGCATCCTGTTTCTTACTGTTCAGATATCATATATCCGTGGGTCTTGGAAATAAAGGCTGAGTCAGCTTTTATCTCAACACCAAAAACCACGACAAAATGCTTACATCTACTTTACTTTGATTTAGGTGAGGTAGAGTTTACTTAAAGTTGCAATGCATACCACTTTGTCTAGCTCGTAGCTTCCAATTACCTGGACATAGCTGTAGACATTGCTGATTGATGGTGATTTCCGTAATGCTATCAATGAAACATCACATCCCATAAAATATCACATCCTGTCCTACAGATGTGGTCTACAAATACAAAATGCTGGCCAGGCAATACCTCTCTCTTTGTTTGCGAGAACGTCCCGCAAGGGTGCGTGTCTCAGTTTACCAACGCTTTAAGCCCCTCCCACTCAGGCCACCCACACTGTCGAGCGACACCAAGTCACTTCACACAGTCGCACGGCCAGTTGGAGCAGACTTAGAACACAGTTCTGCGTTTCCCTACTAGTTTTCTGAATTCGAGTAGGCGAGGTCTCCCGCCTACTAACCGAGCAGGGCGTGGTCTCACATACAGCAGCCGAAGGTGTTCTAGTCCCAAAAAAGGCCATGGAGTGCTCTGGGCAGTCCACAGCGAGGGCCCACACATCGGTGTTTGACTTGACCAGTGTTTGACTTGACCAGTGTTTGACTTGACCAGTGTTTGACTGAACCAGTGTTTGACTGAACCAGTGTTTGACTGAACCAGTGTTTGACTGAACCAGTGTTTGACTTGACCAGCGTTTGACTGAACCAGCGTTTGACTGAACCAGCGTTTGACTGAACCAGCGTTTGACTGAACCAGCGTTTGACTGAACCAGTGTTTGACTGAACCAGTGTTTGACTGAACCAGTGTTTGGCTGAACCAGTGTTTGACTGAACCAGTGTTTGACTGAACCAGTGTTTGACTTCACCAGTGTTTGACTTCACCAGTGTTTTGACTTCACCAGTGTTTTGACTTCACCAGTGTTTGGACTTCACCAGTGTTTGACTTCACCAGTGTTTGACTTCACCAGTGTTTGACCTGACCAGTGTTTGACTTGACCAGTGTTTTGACTGAACCAGTGTCCCCGGTGTCCCACAGATCCAGAAGGTGGTGAACAAGAAGCTGCGGGAGCGATACACGCACCGGCAGAAGGAGATTGCCGACGAGAACCACAACCACCACAATGAGCGCATGCTCTTCCACGGTAACCCAGGCTTGGCTCCTTCTTCTCCCGGTTCCTCCTCTTGAACCCTAAACCCCACCCCCCCCCCATGCTCCGCGTCACTACCCTGACCTCCGGCCTGAATGGAACCCACGTTACATATACCGTGAAAATGTTCCCCTTTGAGTAACATCTGACTCACCCATCTCCCCCATCTCCCTCCCCCACCGTCAGGCTCTCCCTTCATCAATGCCATCATCCACAAGGGCTTTGACGAGCGCCACGCCTACATCGGGGGCATGTTCGGCGCGGGGATCTACTTCGCCGAGAACTCGTCCAAGAGCAACCAGTACGTCTACGGCATCGGAGGAGGCACGGGCTGCCCCACGCACAAAGACCGCTCCTGCTATCTTTGCCACAGGTCAGCGCGTGTGGACACACCTTCTGTTGTTGTTGTTGTTGTTGTTGTTGTTGTGTCTGCGCTCCTCCGTAGGCTAAATTACGGACCGCCTGTAAAAAGAAAAAAAACGCATTTTCGCAATATGACAACGATGGGCGTGTCTGTTTATGTCAGCGTCCGCATAACATTTGACACCTCATGTAGGTTACTGTGAGCTGAATATAGGGTGACATGATGTACCGTAGACCGGTCGATGGCGTGCATCTAATGAAGTCAAACAGCGGCCGGTCTCTCTGTGGGGACGGGTAGCTCCGGTATCTCTGATTACGCATGGTGTTCACTCATTCATCAGTCCGTAAAGAGACCGTAGACGTGCGTTTGACCCATTACTTCATTTTAATCACGCGTGAATGATGACATTTCTGCGTACAGAACAAGTGTGCCACCATTCAATTTAGCAGAACAGCAAAAAAAAAAAAAACTAAATGCACCAGGCCTGCAGAGAGAATACCTTTTAAACAGTGTGAGAAGTTGTGTGCGTGACTCCCTTCCTCTTTGTGATTCATGATTTATTTCTTTATGTTAATATCCTTAACCGCACACAAAGTCAGCAAAAAGCGTCCCTGCAACAAAGGGATCGAGAGCAGGGGAGCGAGGGGCTGACTCAGCAGGCCGTGCCCCCCGCCTCCCATTCCCCCGATCCCAACCGCCGCGGCCCGCTTTACCGCCGTCGTTTCAGCGTTTCCATTCCTCGGGCGCTACCCTTGAACCGCGGGTCGTCCTATTTGTTCCCCGCAGAGGGTCACATCATTAACCTTGTTAATCGCTCGCGATGTCTTGACACCCCCCCCCAACAGGCAAATGCTGTTCTGCCGGGTGACCCTGGGCAAGTCCTTCCTGCAGTTCAGCGCCATGAAGATGGCCCACGCGCCGCCCGGCCACCACTCTGTGATTGGCCGGCCCAGCGTCAACGGCCTGGCCTACGCCGAGTACGTCATCTACCGCGGAGAGCAGGTACGGTGTCTCATGGCGTCCCGCAATGTCCCACAGTGTCCCGCGGCATCCTGTTATGGGGGGGGGGTCTGCGTACCACGCTCTGTGTATATGTCTGCCTTTTTTAATCTAGCCACTTTATGAGTGCAACACTTTTCAATGCTGTGTTTACTTTGCCATGGCACATGCTCATGGGCTTGGGAGGCTGAGAGGTGGTGGTTGGAATTCTTGAATGTTTAATGTCCTGCTCATGAGCACGTGGGGAATTTTGGCTCAAATTAGATTGGGAAGGTGTCTACACAGCCACACACGATTTGGGCGAGTGGAACAAAAATCATGGCTGATTTACATCTGTGTAACTTGGGGTCTCAACAAACAGGCCCAAGTCCTTTTTTAAGTGTTTTCTACTTGAAAGAAATGATACTGCACAATGGACGACGAATCACCATCACATGCTTCAGCCGTGGTAATGGTTTGCGTTGTTTGTGTTTTTCAGGCCTTCCCGGAGTACCTCATCACCTACCAGATCCTTAAGCCAGAGAGCACACCACAGGCTGCAGCAGCAGCCGAGCAGAAGTCCTAGTTCTACAAACACACGCACACACACACACACACAACCACACATGTACATACATGTGACACACACACGTGCACAAATGTGCACACAATGATGCTGTACTCTGGTCGGTTTGCTCCGTTCCCCCCCCCCTCATTTTTTATTTTATTGTAAAAATGCCAAACAAGCATCCTTCCTTCTATTTGCATCACCGACCTAATTTCAATTGTTCCCAGTACAGTTCAAGGTATAGCGTACATGGCATGTCCCAGTACAGTGCAAGGTATAGAGTACATGGTATATGCAGGACATTAAACGTTATCGAGTACATGGCATATCCCAGTACAGTACAGGGTATACAGTACATGGTATATGCACTACATTAAAGGTTATACACGACATGGTATATGCAATACAGTACACGGTGTATCCTCCGTGATGACCCATCAAGATGTTGCTGTAATGATCATTTCATACTGCTGGTGATGCCGTGTCAGATTCCAAGCTGAAGTTTTTTTTTTTTTTTCCCTTTGTTTGCGTTGGCATGAGCTACAGTTGCATGTATGGCCCAATAGCCTGCATGGGTTCCCCCTACTGCCCTGCCCCTAACCAATCGCCGTCCACCAATCACCCTCCACATCGGCAAAGGACGCCTGGGAAGACCATGAAGTGTTTGTGTTTTTATTTTAGTTTTTTTTATTTTTATTTCTTTTTGTTGAATGACTGCCAATCTACTCCCACAAAGCTCCCCATGCCTTGTAACTATGGAGACACACACACTCTCTAACACTAACACTACTGCCCCTGGAACTGCCCCATGCCCACCCCCCCCCCCCCCTCCCTGGATGGACAGACAACTTGGCCCCTCATGTACAAAGCCCCCCCACGCACCAGCACAGTCGACACGGTTCTGCTGTAAATATGGCTTTTTACACACACCCGCACACACACACACACCCGCACACACACACACACACACACACACACACACACACACACACACACACACACACACACACACACACACACACAACGTTGTTATGCAGCCTGTCTAATGGACATTGTTGGTTGTTGTTTTTTTTTCTTCGAGGCAATTCATCCAGGGGTGTATTGAGTTTCACACATATTGAGTTTGGCCTAGTTAGGCTTCTAGTTGCGCAAGCCCTTGTGTATTCAAGAGAGGGACGGTGTATTGCTGTAGAAGGCGCGGAGCGGCAAGAGTAGACGTGAACGTTTTTAAAGTGCGTTGGGAGGGATCATCAGCATTCAACATGCATATAAACCTGAACAAAAAAAGCAACAAAAAAAAATAAAAATAAAAACGCTTAAGTGCATTGTATTGTATGCCATGCAATTGTAAATGTATATTTATACCAATGTAACGAGCTACGGACAGAAGCGGTAGGCGCGAGCGGCGTGGAGTTTCTATTATTGCGTGTGTATGTGAGGGTATCATATCATGTCGAGTGTAGACCGCAGTGCACCCCTGCTTTTTGTTTTTTAACGATGCCTTTTGTTGTACCTTTTTACTTATACATGAAGCAAGTTACCGCTGTGCGCTGCTCACTAAGGTCAGTATGGCTCGTCCGAGCCCCCCCCCCCCCGCCCCTGTTATCAGCCCACCTCTGGGTCTCACTCCCACACGTATGGATTTGCACTTAGAAAAAAACCCTATTTAAGTTATTTTGAAATTATTTCTCAAGATGTTACCTTAATATCTCAAGGGTGGGGCCTTGTTTAGTATTTTCTTTCTTTGTTTTTTTTATGTACAGGTTGTGTAAATGAATGTGTATAACTGTCGATGTTTAACAGAAATCTTGTTGCGAACTGTAAATTACATTTTCTTTCATCGCCTTTATCTCCCCCTTTATTTCTTTTTTGAATAAACGTCCCAGTAACAGCTTGTTTGTTTATTTTTGTCTTTCGGCGTGAACGTTGAATACTTTTGAGTTTGGGTTTTTATTGTTGACTCAATTTTATCAGTTATTTTTTTCTGTAACATACTAGTTATTGGCATAACAAACATACAAATACTTGAATGGGACACGTGCATCCAAAGCATTATGCAAGTTTGGTATAAGTATCCAATCTGTGCTGTGTGTATTGGAAACACAACTTTATGCAAAAATATTTAGCACCTTGGTAGCCATATAAAATACACCATAGCTAATATCTGGCCACCTACATATTGGTTTAACCAGAGGTTAAGGCAGTGGTTCTTAGCCTCATTAGAGGTACTGAACCCTGCAAGCTTCGTGAATGCATTCACCGAACCCCTCTTAATAGGAAAAATAAATTAGGATTTCTTCCAAACATATACATTTTATTAGTGCACAAAATTAACCATGCATCAGTGACATGCAAAATCACTTTGTTCAAAGGACAAAACGAGCAAAACATGAATGTCACACAAAAACATAACTCGTGACAACTTGTATGATTCACTGGAAGCGGGCTATACTGTGTGTGGACCAGTGGCGACTGCTGGTCTTTCAGACAGGGGAAGCTCATTGTCGACCGACATCATAAAAGTTGTCAATTTATGTTTCCGCAAATTCTGCCCTCCGTTACTTTTGCTAGCTGGATAGCTGACCATTTAATTTTTGAAATTTTAGGGAAAGCTTCCCTTGCTTCCTTTGGGTTAAGTGATACTAATGATGTCTTACTCCATGGTACAAGAATGAAAAAGGTGTTTACAAACGGAGTCACGCCCACTGGTCGCGTTTTTGTAACGTCATTATTGTTGCCTACTTCACTTTGGAAGATGGATTCGATGTGTTTTGTTGTTAGAATAAAAATGACAGAAGTTCAAATAGAAATAGTTGCCTTTTAGTGGCAAACAATGCGGTCCACGTCGGTCTTTCGCCATTCTCAATTTGTGTGTCAACCGCCGGCAAAATGCTGACTTCTAAACCAGCAGTGAAGTGGGTTTTGACTCTAGTTTCCCTGATCAACATTCACCACACGTCAGGCGCCTCGTATGCCATCACCGTGGATGTGGAGAAACCGCTTGGAGAACTTGAACACTTTTGGAGAAGTACTGGTCTTTGGTATGTACCAACCGTTTAAAAATCACATGACATGATGGAAAAAAACGAGCGATTACTTATCCATTCTGTATTGGTTGATTAGTTGAAAAAAATGCTCTGAGGTTACAAATTCGTCTACTAAAACAACATCTCTTTACACTTGTATGGCCCTATGGCAGCCCTCCTCTCCCCCACACCGAAGCCCACAAGTTTGTCCTCAGCAGAGACCAGGAACTGAACCTGGCTTATGTGGGCTCGGTTCCCCATGGAGGGATCCAGCAGGTCCGCATCCACTGGATGCTGGAGCTGGTCACGATACAGTAAGTAGACTCTATTGAACTTTAATCATTAGTGACGTAGAGTTATGGACCCATATCTGTCTGTTTGCCTGTGTAGATATGCTGAAGGAGGACCACAATACAACTTCACAAAGCTGGATCGGCTGATTGAGCTCTTGTGGATCAATGGACTGAGACCAGGTACAGGTCAACCCGGGCCCAGACAAAACATCACACACCACCAAAAACATCCTGCTGTGACATTAAACTTAAGTGGACTGCAATGCAATCCTCTGTTCAATGGGGCTGTGCACAACAATAGACATCAGACTCCAGGGCTAAAGATATGTTATATAATGTGATGATACTAAATATGATTTAATCTCTTAAAAGACTGCAGAACTGTAATGCAATTCAGTGAACCTCAGGTTGAACTTCCGAATCATCCAGTGCTGAAAGATATTGGAGAGAATAGTGCTTCTCCTCTCATCTCTCTCTCAAGGTTTTGAACTGATGGGCAGCGCCTCCAACTTCTTCAGTGACCTGGAGGACAAGCAGCAGGTGGAGGAGTGGAGGAAGATGGTGTACCTCATTGCCAAGAGGTACATTGGTGAGTCATTCACCGGGTCCAGAGAGAGCTGGTCTCTCCCAAACGAGCAGCCTGCAGCTGCTTCGCTTTCTCCAACCGTGCCCAAAAACATCTTTGCGCAGAGTTCTAAATGTGCGTCTTGGGTTTTAAAGTTGAAATTTATGGATTTGTTCGGGCAAGATATAGCTACGGGAACTGCTAAACACTCATTTGGAATTTTAATGGATGTCAATGGCTTGCCAACTGCCTAGTTTCAGAATGCGTTGTCTACACAGTGAGAGGGGGTTGAGTTGAATAAAAATCATAGCTAATTTCCATCTGGACATAGGCAATTTCTACAATTAACCTGGTGTCTTAGCAAACTGGCCAATAATGTAATATGAATACTTTCACTACTTAACGAGCCCACTTTGACCTAAATCCTGTGTGTATCCGTCTTGTAGACAAATATGGTTTAGGGGTCGTTTCTCAGTGGAACTTTGAAACGTGGAATGAACCCAACAACCATGACTTTGACAACGTCACCATGTCCATCCAAGGTACCGTGCTATTGGATAGAATCATTTTCTTTGTGCATAAAGAATTTTTTTTTAATCTCTGATTTATTGTGTGTGTGTGTGTGTGTGTGTGTGTGTGTGTGTGTGTGTGTGTGTGTGTGTGTGTGTGTGTGTGTGTGTGTGTGTGTGTGTGTGTGTGTGTGCGTGTGCCAGCGCCAGCCAAAGGCTATTCCATTAGATTTATTGTGGATGTAAAATGCCACAAAAACGTGTGTGTGTGTGTGTGTGTGTGTGTGTGTGTGTGTGTGTGTGTGTGTGTGTGTGTGTGTGTGTGTGTGTGTGTGTGTGTGTGTGTGTGTGTGTGTGTGTGTGTGTGTGTGTGTGTGTGTGTGTGTGTGTGTGTGTGTGTGTGTGTGTGTGTGCTGATCTATATACACCTTTTTTTAATCTGTATTTCTCATTTAATGAGTTGCACCGTTCTGCCGCTGTGCTACTAAAGTAACCCCTGTAATCTTCCCTCTGACACTCAATAAACACCACGCGATCTGACCATGGCTCCGCCCGTTCTTCTCCACCTCTCCAGGGTTCCTGAACTACTACGACGCCTGCTCGGAGGGCCTGCGGGCGGCCAGCCCCGCCCTGAGGTTCGGAGGCCCAGGGGACTCGTGCCACAGCGCCCCCCACTCGCCCTACTGCTGGGCCATGCTGCAGCACTGCTACAACGGCACCAACTACTTCACCGGCCAGACCGGCGTCCGCCTGGACTACATCGCCCTGCACAAGAAAGTGAGGAGGATCATTTGTTATTTGTTTTTTTACTAACATGATGACACCTAAGATAATTCGTTATAGAATAGAATGGAATAGAATAGAATAGAAATACTTTATTGATCCCAAGCTGGGGAATTGCAATGTAGCAGCAGCATTACCCACATTAACAATACAGAGAATTAAAGAAAAAAATGCAGTATAAAAAATAAAAAATGTATAAAAATGTATAAATAAAAATAAATTGTAGTGCAAAAATAACAAATATTAAAAAAACGTATTAAAAAAAAATATATATAAGGTGCAGTGAACAAATTATGTAAAAACATATAAGGTGCTTGGAGACTGTTGTTATGACCAGAGTTATTAGCTGTCCAGCTGTACATGGAGGGCCAGGGTATGGTTGCGCAAACTAGAGATGTTTCCAAAGAACAGTGCGGAGGACGTGGTCTCGAACTCTCGCTTGGGTTTTCCCTAGCATTTGCATGGGAGTTGCGTCTCCTGAATTGACCCGTTCCAGTGAACGGTGTGTTTATGACTCTGCAGACGTATGAAGGGACAGGGGTCCCAAACAGGCAGTAACAACAGATGGATGAATGGATGGATGAGTTTAGTTCCCCATCGGGAAAAAAACAACAACAATGACGAGGGCATCATCATTCAGTGATTTTATCATCTAATGAGAACCTGGTCATTCTGTATGAAAAGTCATCTATTCGCATGGTCCAAAAGTCTGTCGCCGTACTTCATCGGTACAACGCCTGCTTTACCCCTGCTGCTCCAGGGAGGCGGGTACTCCCTGCCCATCCTGCAGCAGGAGGTGCAGACCATGCAGGAGATCCAGGACCGCTTCCCCCTGTTCCGGAGCCTGGCCGTGTACAACGACGAGGCGGACCCCATGGTGGGCTGGTCCAGGCCCCTGCCGTGGAGGGCCGACGTCACCTACGCCGCCATGGTTGTCAAGGTAACACCGGGTCCGTTTCAGTGCGACGTGGTTCAGATCTCTTTAGGAAACTGTCTGTTCATGTGTAGATGTAGATGTTACAGTCTTGATTGACGGTGCCTCTGACAAATCTAAATAAATAGATGTATTCATTTTGTTTTCCGTTCCTTTTTCGGTCCATAATAGACTTCATTCATAATATAGATAATAAACATAATAAAAATAAACATAATAAACATACCCTCTCAATTCAACATCCTCTCGAATCCTTTGTATGTATTGTCGTGTGAAGGAATTGAAAATTAAAGCTACTTTGACATGACTTTGATTTTGACAACGCAGTGGTCAAATTTCCACTTTGAATGCTCCGATCCGCACTAGAATTGTGTTCCTCCGAGCTGGAAAGAACCAGAGTCCCTCACCCAAAACAGTTCACAGGCATCACTTTCTCCCACCTCTGACCCACCGCACGGCCCAGGTGATCGCTCAGCACCGGGACCTGATGTTGCGGCGTGGCGGGGCGGCCGGCGGCGGCGGCGGCGGCATCAACTACACCCTGCTGAGCAACGACAACGCCTTCCTCAGCTACCACCCGTACCCCTTCGCCCAGCGCACCCTGACCGCCCGCTTCCAGGTCAACAACACGCGGCCCCCCCACGTCCAGCTGATCCGCAAGCCCGTCCTGACCGTCATGGGCCTGCTGGCTCTGTTAGGTGAGATGGGGGGGGGGTGTTTGTATATTGTTGTGCCTCATCCCCATTGGTTTTGTCATACTGTACTAAAGGTAATATCAACAACCCCATTTGGTGTTATGGTTATGTTTTTGGCTATATCCAACTACTCTGCCTCTTGTTTATTTATTTATTGCTGTTTACTGTTGCATAGATACTCCTTGCATTTCTTTTTTTTTTCTTTTTCTGTTTTATATTGTTTCTTTTATTGCCATTTTATTTTATTTTATCTATATTGCAAAGTTGAGGACACCCGAGCAACAACAATGTCACTGCTGCTAATGATGTACATTGTTATCTAGCATGTGACGATAATCTTGAAACTGGAAACCTGAAACGAAGTATAACGACCCTACGAGTTAAGCCCGGTCTTGTGTAAGGCTCTTGTGTAACAGCCCCGTGCGCCCCCCCCCCCCCTGCTTCCTCAGGGGACGTCCAGCTCCAGGCTCAGGTGCCGGACTCGGGCGGGGGGCTCAACGGCAGCACGGTGGGGGTCCTGGCCAGCAGCCGGAGGCCCCGGAGCCCGGGGACCGCCGACAGCTGGCAGGCGGCCGTGCTGCTGTACAACAGCAACGACAGCAGCCCCTCCACGGCCAGCGCTGACCGCGTCACCCTGACCCTGAAGGGACTGGCCCCGCTGAAAGGTTCTGTTTCATCTGCTCACTGTGCACAAGTGTCTGACGGGGGCTTTGAAAGCCACGTTAACACCTTTCCTCATTTTTTATGCACCATGCAGTGCTTTGGTGTGTTATGTAGTTAAGATGTATCATCGTTCTTTGGGATAGTTCAAATGGATAGCGAAACGAACACGCTTTTTGTAGACAAAAGGCTTCTTTCCCTTGCTTGTGTTGTCCCCAATTTGACTTGTTTTACCTCCTACTTACTCCTCGTAGTCTTTTCACCGTGGCAACCTGGTCAGTTCCAGGAACACATACAGTGTGTGTCTCCTGTATGACCCAGAGCCTCTGGCCCCCTGTTCTCAGGCCTGGTGTACGTCACATACTACCTGGACAACAACGTCACCAACCCCCAGCAGCTGTGGCAGGCCATGGGCAGCCCCGACTTCCCCACCGCACAGCAGTTCCAGCAGCTCAGGGCCGCAGAGGTCTGGTCTACACCCATACTAACGAAAGACACACACACACACACACACACACACACACACACACACACACACACACACACACACACACACACACACACACACATATACTCACACACACACACACACACACACACACACACACACACACACACACACACACACACACACACTTATACACACACACACACTTATACACACACACACACACACACACACAAACACAAACACACACACTCAGTCAGTCTGTCACCCCAGTGTGTTCAGTAGCCTACCTAGTGATTATTTACATGCATGTGTGTGTGGTTTGTTTCCGCAACTGCGTCAGCTCGTTTGCAAAACACATTTTGTTCGTTACGCGTCTCTCGGGTCACTTAGGACCCCCGGGTGGAGGGCCCATGGCCGGTGCCTGCAGGGGACACCCTGACCCTGGATCTGAAGCTGTCTCTGCCCTCCGTCCTCCTGGTCCACGTGTGTGCCAAGCCCAGAGCGGTGCCAGAGCAGGTCAGCCCACCCACACACACACACACCCTGCGTGGCCTTCAATCACACCCCTAATATTATGTATAGAAAAGTTAAAGGGGTAGTTCGGAATTGTGGACATAGGACCTCATTTCCATGTTAGCCAGTGTGTTATTTATCATTGGAGACGCTTTCAACTAATTTCATTCAGTCCTTCTAGTTGCAGAGTTCACTGGTGCAAGTCAACGGTTTCTGCTAGCCTGCTAATAAAAACAGTCTTACCCACTCCACAGTACACCCGAGGCAAATGAATTATAACGCCAGACTATCGATGTAAATGTCTGTGTGTGTGTGCAAATATGGTCATTGTTGTGTTTTCATCAGGTCAACGGATTGCGTTTAATCAAGATCACCAAAGGCCAAGTCCTGATTATTTGGTCGGACCACTGTGTTAGCTCCAAGTATGTTTCTCTGTGTTACTCACCTCAGCACCATGGCCCTTTCACCTTGGCGTTCAAACAGATTCAGTCATTGTGGTGGCCATCCACAGAACAACACATTTTTTCAATGCAACTATTGTTAGGAAAAATATTATCTAGCAATGGTACGGTTAGGTTGATCTGACGTTCTGAAGAAGGACATAGTGAAGATTGTATTCCTCTTGGCGACTTTAAGTCTGGCTCTCTGGAACTTGGAGATATAACATAAAGTGATTGAAGGATACACCTACGTCAAATCTGCTTAGTAACATTATACATTATAAGCCAAACATAATGGGACACTCCTGTCATGCTGTTCCGATTTGGGACTTGTATATAATACACTGTGTCTCCGGGAGCAGGGAGAAGCAACTGAGGAAGATTCACGCACAATCTCTTGCTTGATGAAATCCTCTTCTTCTCCTCGTAGGCCTACGAGACCAATAAACAACTTCAGCCTAAACTATATAGAGTTCCTGGCACTTCTTGTTCTTCGGCATCAACAACAATCTCCTCACTATCACTATGAAATAAGTGTACTTTTGTTTGGTTATAGCACCATAAACATACATGAAGTATGATTACTGAATCTTCCCAGGTGCCTCCTGACGTTTGAAGTGGAATTCTCCAGGGATGGCGAGGACTTCCATCGTGTCAATGCCCGGTGCACTATCTTTACAACCTACGTCTACTCACCAGGTAGGAATCCTCGGTACACAGAATCACCTGCTGAGAATGAATACTGTCCAACCCGGGCCACACTGATCACTTACAGACAGGTTACAGTTTATGGAATTTACTATTATTGAGTCATCGCTAACACTTTACAATAAGGGTACTTCAATGAACTATTAATTAACATTAGTTAACGCAGTTATAAGCATTATCTAACTGTTGATGAACAATGACATAATAGTGTAATGTGATTTACTAATGGTGTTCATGAGTGTTGAACACCTTCACCAATAGGCTCATGTAGTCACTTCACGATGGACTAAAACAAACAGGTGAACCCCCAAGACCGCGTTGTGTTAGTCTGATGGAACGGTGTGACTTTGTGTCTCCACACAGTGGACCAGGAGGTGAGCGGGGTCTACAGGGTCCGGGCCCTGGACTACTGGGGGAGACCCGGGTCCTACTCTCAGGCCGAGCCGTACTTAGAGGACCGCTAGGTCGACGACTGAGCACAAGGGTCAAAGAGTGTGTGTGTGTGTGTGTGTGTCTCTGTGCGTGTGCGTGCGTGCGTGCGGTTGTGGTTGAGAAAGAGTGGTTTTAAAGAAATTTATTTTTTACAATGTCCGTATCTTTTGTATTCCCTTTTTAGATTTATAGAATTTCTTGCCCTGGTCTGAATCAGGACTGAAATTGCACAATAAAAACACATTTTGTGGTTTTCTAAAAAGAGATTCATGGAGAGAATCAACCAAGGCTATTTTAGTTTGTTTTTCTGAACAATTTATTGTCACCAATACAAACTGATTACACAATGAAGATGAAGATGTTCCCCACCAATGTAGCACTACTGTAGAGGGTTCTTTCATTTTTGTAGTTATTACATTTGGCATTACACTGATATACAGTGATTTCTTTACTGAGGGGACAAGTGCATAAGTGAATACATTTACATTCAGATATCATCAAGGTGGGGTGGGTGTTAAAGAACTACTCTAATGATCCACATCTTGAGAAGACCACAGCCTTCACCAGGTGGACCGGTCCGATGCAATGCAGGACTTCAGCAGAAAACCTTTGGCTGGGAGTTTAGCAAGCTCCTGTTGAGAAGACACGAGAAGAGAACGGTTCATATTAGTTCAGTGAGATTTAAAAACGAGATGAACTGCAACGGAAGTCCTGAGAATGTGAGAACACTATCTTTTCATCATTATTTACATTGTGGTTTGTCCCTTTACAGGAATCAGACATTACCGTGACGTCGATAAGCCATTACAAGCCATTTCACGTAACTCTACCTAGATGCACCTGTTGAGTCCACTCAGATGTATGCTACATTGGCTACTGTAGATGATTCCACCTGGCTGTGGCTGATCTATGCTTCATACATCTGAATGTAAATGTAATATAAATGTAAATAATGGACACTCCCACCGGTAAAGTCACTTTATGGTCGATTAGGTAGTGTCTTGTAATGAATAATTAACTTGACCTTGTGGTAAAATAGGGTCCCCTTTAAAAAAAAATAAAAAAATAAATAACGATTTGTTTTCAGTAGGCCTACTGTGGAGGTCCGGTCTGTCTGCTGGCTCTAATGCGGTGACGGTAACGTACCAGACTGCAGGACGGGCTGGAACTGGCCCGTCATGCAGACCTCCTCCTGCTTCTGGCGCACGATCCTCTGGATGGGGGGCGGGAGGCCGCGGGGGTTGCGGGAGAAGATCAGGGAGTAGCCGTCGTCACAGCTGCCGTCATCCTTCAGGGTGCGGCAAGCGTAGGTGATGGCGTAGTTGTCGTAGTCGGTGTCGATCACCCAGTAGTTGTCACCTGGAGAGGAAAATATTACGAATGAGCATGCGTGTGTATGTGATATTGTGTTAGCGCAATGGTTCTTTCTTGCAACCCCAACTTTTAACATTTTTGCGCATCAAATTCCCTGTTCGTTTTAACCACATCAACATGCGCCCGTGGTATCAATGTCCCAGTTAGTAGTAGCGTTGACATTGCTACGAAGGAATAGAGATCACTGGTCTTGGTTGTATATGCTGGACCATAAAGGCAACATGCACCGTCAAAACCAGCTACATCTTATAAATCAGCATCCCCCGTTGTGACACCATATACATATCATGAGAGACACTACATGGAGACACTGTCAGCACAAGTTGTGAGTGGACTGTGGCTCACCTCCACTGGACAGGTAGCTGGCCAGGCCCTGGTAGTTCATGAACATCTTGCCGGGGGTGTTGGGGTCGGGCACGGTGTACTGGGCGGCCATGTCGGCACACACCACCCAGAACCTGTGGTGGATATCAGGTCCATGATCGTCAGCCAGAAACATACTGTCTTACCCATGGTGCGAGTTACTGTACTCTGCTGTCTAACCCATGGTGTGAGTAACTCTTTTGTCTAACCCATGGTGTGAGTAACTCTATTGTCTAACCCATGGTGCATCTAACTCTTCTGTCTAACCCCATTGTTCAAGGAACTCTGGGGTATACTGTTGTACCAATGCCATTGTCCTTCACTATTCCCCTATCTAAATTACATTTTATTGTACTTGTAATTATTGTTAGCTGTGGTTATGAGTTATTACTTATGGACCTCAAACTCACCCAAACAGTGTGACTCTGCCCCTTGATGAGGCCACCATGGCGCCGTCATCCCCGATGGTGTACTCAGCTGAGATGTTGTCCTGGAGGAACAGACCTTCGGGGTCCTTCTTCTGCAGAGCGTACCACTTGCCTGCATACTGCCAGACAGAAACACCGGCGTTTACAGGGTCGCACGGCGAGTATGACGTATGTCTCTCCTCACACAGCAAGGCAGCTCGACTGCGATGGTTTTAAGGTTTTAAGATTCACTTTGTTATCCCAGATGGGACATTTTAGGGTCACGACAAATTGACAGGATCGTAGTCGAAGTATAAACCCATCACTGAGAATGTGGTGATCGTGGTATACAGTACATCTCTCTATTTGCTGTTGACTCACTCTCTTGGGGTCAAAGTCGTCTTTCACGGTGAAGCTGTCCACCACACAGGAAGCAAGGCTCTGCTCCACACAGGCGAGCATCACCATCAACAGGGAAAACATTTGGAAGTCCATTCTGGATGGAGGAACACAAAACAAAGATATTATTAGAGATAAAGTTATTGAAAGTCAACAGCAACAATAACACAAATTTTAGATATGAAAAGGTCTGGTGAAAATTGATTTTCCTGTTTAGTTGCATCATTTAGTAGTTTAGTCCGAACAATAGTCATGACAAAAACAAGCCACCAAATCCAAGCCAACTTACATGGAGCTGCAGAAGGGTGGAGGATCTCCGAACACTGTTCGCTGTCAGAATGCCTCAACCTTGTTATGAAAACCCCCAAGAGTGACCCTTTATATACCCAAGACAACAGACAAGCCCCACTGTTTATTTTCACATCTTGCACCTAAATGCAGAGTCTTAAGTCTTTCGCTGATCCAATTAAAGCAAATCCTCACAGTAATCTGTGGAAGCCGTTGCGTACAGAAGTGTATAGGCTTTATGTAATTACTGGCAGGGCTGGTCATAATAGCACATGTGCAGGTGGATGGGTGGGTGTCCTGGGCATGCACTCAGCCTTGTTTACATGACACAACAACAGGTGCATTTAAGTACACGGTACATGTCTGCTTACTGCTTTT
Source organism: Urophycis tenuis (assembly GCA_036785325.1). NCBI lineage: Eukaryota > Metazoa > Chordata > Actinopteri > Gadiformes > Phycidae > Urophycis > Urophycis tenuis. The sequence continues at coordinate 3,790,239 of JAXIVH010000026.1, read as the reverse complement.
TTAAGCCAATTACCTTTGTTAAACTTAACAAGACTATTTTTAGGAAAAAATATTACATATTTATAGACATTGATATATATCTATATATGCACCCTATCAACTTTTCACATTCATAATCAATGTTTTAGTTTTTTCATTATTATACCTTCATACGTTTTGGCCAGTTTTATGCCAGGGAAATGTCACTCTTTACTTTCATAGTGTGAAAGGTGAGACAACTATCTTACTCGTAGACCATTTAGTCATTTGGCAGAAGTCTTTGTTTGACGCAACATGAATTCAGCAGGTGTTGTCATCCCAAATCTGTTGCTGGAGCAGAGCTGCAGTCAGTATTTCTGGGGTTATCTCAACCTTTCTCAAGTTCAAGTTTACGTTTGGCTCTCTTGACTGTGCTTGGATGAGAAATTCTAAAATAAGCGATGATTATAGTATAAGAGTGAACAAGTGAATTAGAAGCGCTCGTATAAAATAGAGTAAAAACGAAAATACAATTAAATCACGGTATGTGACGTTCTAAAAGTATGCGTATGAATGATGCCGTGCAACAACATATTGAATGCATCTTGCACCTAAATGCAGAGTCTTAAGTATGTATGTGGTATGTATGTAGGTTTAAAGTGACAGTGTGCATGCAGCATTCCGCTGAGAGTTAGTGATAGAGCCTGTTATGAGAGCCTATTGTGGGCATGTGAGCATGCTGTTGGGGGCATAGTCCTTTAGACCTTGTCCTCATTCGGTAAACTCATGGCGCAGGGGGTAGAAGCACAGTCTGAGCCTCTCTGTGGTTGCCCCATACGTTACGAGGAGAAGAGGCTGTTGGTTGGGTGGCTGGGGTCCCGAAGGATTAATACCGCCAGGCGTAGACGTCCAGTAGACTGGGGAGAGCACCCTCTATGGTACGTTCAGATCCACCGCACCACCCTCTATAGGGCCCCTGGGCTCCCTCTGGGCACTGCTCCCGTACCAGGCGGTGATGCTCCCAGTCCAGAGGCTCTCCATGAGGTGCATGTGTGAGAAGGTTCCTGAGTATCTGGTGGTACACTCTGAACCTCCCCAGATGTCTGAGGTGGGCACACTTTTTCATCGGTGTGTCCCTCGTGAACAGCCCATGTCCCGGTCCTCTGTGATGTGTGGACACCGAGGGACTTGAAGCTGCTTACCCTCACCACAGGGGGTCCCATTGATCCTGATGGGGGGGGGCGATGTTCATTTCCTTCCCCCCCCCCCCAAACTATCAGCTCCTTTGTGTTGCTGGCATTCTGGTTATTGTCCTGACACAAGTAGGGGGATGTCTCGTCGTCATGGGAGACAATGGTGTTGATGCTGAAAGTAGCCACAAGTCATGGGTGCAGAGGGAGTATAGCAGAGGGTTCAAGACACAATCGGCGGGGGGGGGGGGGGGGGGGGGGGTCGGGGGTCCTGAGCTTAGGGTCAGGGAGGTGTTCAGTCGTAGCTCCCTGAGTTTGGCAACAAGCCTTGAGGGGATAATGCTATTGATTGGCTGTAGTCCATGAATAGCATTCTCACATATCCCCCCCCCCCACCCCCCATGTTGTCCAGGTGAGGGAGGGCCTTGGACAGCATGTCAGTTTATAATCCCAGACAACTGAAGCATGTTACGGGAAAGGGCTATTAAGCGGTAATACGCTTGATAATGATGTACGCAGTACATGAGGACCTATGGCTATATACAGTACATAGTAAATAGAATAGAATAGAATAGAAATACTTTATTGATCCCAAGATGTGTATAAATTAGACCTATTATGCATTTACATTGCGTATATACATTGCATTTGGACTGTAATGTATTATTCAAAGTATTTTGTGTATGCATTACATTCACACTGAAATCTTTGACACTGAGTCTCCATAGTGTTGTTTATATATTATGTTTAGATTTTAATCCGGAAATGTTGAATTAATCAAATTGTAATCGAATGTCACAACAGACAATCCTCTAAATTTCTACGTAATCTTAATGGTAATCTTTATTATTTTTATGTCATTGTTAATGATTCCCAAATCTGATTGCAGTAGTCATATACTGTGCTGCAATCAGTTTGTAATTTTGCTTCAGATAAGTGAAAGCAGACTGAATATAGACCTAGGCTATTTTTGGGTTGCCTTTCAACTTTTTGCTTCTTTGTCTCTCAATATATATATACTGTATGTGTATATATATAGTGTGTGTGTATACGTATGTAAAATAAGTGATAAACATTGGCTCTGTCCCACGGGGCGCCCCTGCTTCTAATGAGGCTGACCATTCCAGATAGACAGTCAATCCATGTGACCAGCCCACTCACCATCAGACCAGGTGATGGTGAGATCACAGATGTCTTAACCAGACACGTTGTGGAGCACAGACTTCTTAAGCACGATGTTACGTCAAGTCTTACACTAAAGACAGCTTTCTCACGCTAAAGAAAGCAGGTGATTTACTGGCTGCCCAGGTAATTGGGTAGGCAACCTAAAATGTGCAGTGTGTAACATTTCAGCGAGCTTGTAGTATAAAATAACCGGGACGTATCTAGTCAATGCTGATCGATGGTGATTTCAATAATGTTAATAATGTTAGAGTCAGAGTGGAAAGTGGTTGCAGAGTTCTCCTTTATTCTGAAAAACCACCAACTGACTAATTGGGAGAGGCTCAACTTTACACATTGTGACTTTAAAGTGCGCTGAATGTATAAATAATACAAACATATGGGAATGACACAATCAGTATCACTGGAAGGTTGTAAATATAATAGTATTTATATATTTCTCTGTAACTGTATACTTAACTGTATATTTCTTGGTAAACAATGCACAATGCCTTTGCTTGCAAAGAATATCAACGTAAAAAACACTAAGTTGAATAAAGGTGCAAACATACAAGAGGGTCATATTCTGGTCCTGTTTTCATAACCATAACATAACCATAACTTTAATATAAATATTTAACTATATTTGAATAGCCCACGTAAACAACTGCCATTGCAATGTAACAGCGCCCAGTCAGAGACTACGATGACCCAGACAGAGTAGGACTATTAAGAGGTACAGGGCGGGTCTCCAAACTGGGAAACGGAGAGAGGTTTCGACCTGGCGCTCCAAAGCATGCGAGCACAACAAGGGAAAGGGGGAAAGATTGCACACGGCCGTGAGGATCTGTACAGGTAGAACACATGTGGGTCCATAGCTTCACTTTAGAATGGTGTCTTCAGAGGCTGAAAGACAAAGAAGAGACATGGATTACATGGGATAAGCGCTTTTATACAAAGTGACTTGTTTATGAAACAAGCAAATCACACAACCAAAATTGGAGATGATACAACAACAAATATGCACAACCCATTTTTAAATTAAAGTTTTTCATGTATTTAAGGTTAGAATTGTTAGCTTGGCATACAGAGAAGACACACACATTATAACTGCACAATAGAAAACATTCTGAGCACTGCATTAGCTTCTCTTGAAACCATCAATACAAATCTTAACTATACACGTTGGCAGCTGTAGAATCACAAACTCAACGCGAATGAGATGCAGCGGGCGTGGAGAGGACTACCTTCTGCGAGCTCCTTGGCGATGCGCTCCTTCTCCTCTCTGACCTTCCTCTCCTCCTCCTCAACCCTTCTCTCCTCCGCAGCAATGGGCTTCAGTTCATCTGAGAAGGAGAAAGAACACAGTGTACCGGGATGTTTGAGAAATAAATCCATCCATCCAAATAAGGCCGTTGTATGTACGTTGTATTGCTTTGGACACTTGTCACATACATCAGAAGTTACTCACCATATCTTCTTTTCCCATAGATGATACCAGCAATTAGTGCTGAATACCTGGCGGTCTACAGACAAATATTCTGTTGTTAATTTAACACATTTGGGCTCACGATTCATGTAATTTTTGCAACGCACGCGTTTTCTTATAGCACAGTTACATACTATGCATTGGTTTTACATTTGTTTTTGTGCTCCACGTTTCACGCTCATCTACATTTATCTTACTGGTTGACACTAATAGGTATTAGCATTAGCTTGGTAGCAGTAAAGTCCATAGGTGCAATTACACAGCGGCTTGGAGTGTCATACAATCAATACAACAAAAAAAATTACGTTGATAGGTATGTTCATTCAATGCAAACCTTAATCAATGGAGATACAGCTACGGGTGGAGCCATCGCTTCAGTAGGCAAACACAGGCTGGAGTGTGGACCAACAACATCAACAACAGAGGTGACTTTACTGACGCTAGGGATTGTGGGAGACAGTGGCATCTTGATGTATTGGTGACATATTGATTGATAAATAAAATAAATTGCCTTTTAATCCAAACGAAATTCTGTACTTGGTTGGAAATACAAATTGACGCATATTAAAAAAAAAATATTCCTTAATTTCTGTTTTGCACTACCTATAGTCTTCCAGAAGGGGTCAGTAGATTTGCAGATACAAGATGATCCATTGTCTGTCTGAATTACAAGTAATAGAGTTGTTGTTTTTATCGTATACCGGTAAAATATGCATTAAAAGTGCATTATCATGCATGAGTTTGGGATTATGAATGCGAAATCCCGTGTATGTGTGTAAATTAATGAACTCACAATTTGATTGATGTCCAAAAAACTCCCTTGTAGCCAAGAAACAAACAAAAGAATATGTAATAGCACAGCACTTTATTGTATACAGCATCATGAGGCCAAGCACCAACCAGTCACATTTAAACATTCTGATGTAAATGATGGAGGTGATACAACAGAGGCCACACATACAAGGTTACTTTCCTTCAGCTAAACAGCAGCAGATATTTGTATTCAAAACTAAACTTTTAAAACTTGCAAGCATTTTTTTGGCAAGCACAATTTTTTTTGTGATTTATTTATTTTTGTCAGATTTGTTTTTCCTTATTCAGCTGAAAAATCAAGCCGTGAACATTGCAATGTAAAGGAAGACATTGGGCTACAAAAATACAACAAACATATTGTCTCTTTTTTTAATTACAGAAATTCAAAACAAAATGTATGAAATGATACAACCAAAATCAAGTATCCACGTCGGAGACCCTTTTCCCACCACAACAAAGATTTATGACTCTCGCTGTCCTTTTGGCAAACCTAACCTTTCCTCGGTTCTTCATGTTGGCGGTGTACTCATTGGACTTGAGCTTGGAGTAGTAGTCTGAGAACTTGTTGAAAAGAATGGATATGGGCAGGCCGTTGAGGATGATCCCAAAAGAGATGCAGATAAACGCAAAGAGACGCCCAAGGATGGTCTCTGGGTAGATGTCTCCATAGCCCACCGTGGAGATACTGACCTGAGAGAGAGGGAGAAGAGAGTGGCTGTTAAGTGTTGTTGTTGTCACATGTTGTTATGTAGTCGTTTATTAGCAGACGCTTGTATGCCAAGTGAGTGACTCACATTTAGGCATCTTGCGTGAAGGAATGCACATGGATTGTCGATGTTGTGTTTTGAACCCAGAACCTTTCAGCTAGGAGTCAACATCCTGTCTACTAGACCAGTGGTTCTCAACTGGTCTGGCTTCGGGACCCACCATCACCCCAATTTTCAACTTCTCAAAATTATTTAACATAACATAACTTCAGTAACTGTACTATTAAACTATTCAGTCACTTATCCAGGCAATAAAAAATAGACTGCATTTCACTGCATAAAAAATCCAAAATAAAAGCACAGGATTTCTTTTTGCCCAGACAAAGGTCTGCGACCCACTGAAAACGGGTCCGCGACCCACCAGTTGAGAACCACTCCTGCCAACCACTACATCGCCTTCCTTCCTCTCTACACTGCCTCGAGAGACCTGGAGCCCCTCCATAGCTCTAATCCCTCTTGTACCCTCTATCTCTTTTGGATAGTCCTGGCTTACCCCATTCTGTGCACATTCACACTTGTGCCCTGTGTTCAGTTGTAATTGGTTTTCAGGTGTCATGTGATGTGAGCTGATGAGCTGGGCCGGTCGCAGGAGCGACGTTAATCACCATTAATGACACGTATCCAATGACTGGATCTAAACTGTAATTGGCTCCAAACAGAAGTGAACAGGCGTGAGTGAAGAAGCGTCATTGTGTCGTGACCTCACCGCCGCCCACCACCATGCCGCCGGGATGCTGGTGAAGTTGGTCTGGGGCATGTCGTGTTCCACGGTGTACACCATGGCCGAGAAGCTGAAGATGCCCATGGCGATGAAGAGGAAGAGGCAGCCCACCTGCTGGTAACACTGGCGCAGGGTGAAGCCGAACGCCCGCAGGCCCGTGGAGTGACGGGCCAGCTTCAGGATGCGGAAGATGCGCATCAGCCTCATGATCCGCAGCACTTGTCCCACCTTGCCCACCTGGCCCACGGCCTGCATGTCGGCCTCGTGCTTCACGTAGTTCTCCTGGTTGTCGAAGAACTCCAGCACCAGCTGCAGGTACTGCGGCAGGATGGCGATCAGGTCCACCGTGTTGAGCACGCTCCTGCTGAAGGCCTCCAGGTCCGGCGTGGACACCAGGCGCAGCAGGTACTCCATGGTGAAGAAGGCGATGCACATGGACTCCACGTACTCGCAGTAGGTCTTGCCGCTGAGCTGCCCCGTGGGCGTCTTGTACTGCATGTCCTCCACGGTGTTGAGGGTCATGGCCACCAGGGAGACCAGCACAAACATGCTGGAGGCCACGGCCATGAGCTTGGCCAGCACCGAGGAGAAGGGCTTCTCCATCAGGTTCCAGACCACCCGCCGCTGCTGGCCCATGAACATGTCCTGGAAGAGCGCCTCGTTCTCCTCGATCTCCACCTCGGCCTCCAGCTCCCGTTGGATCTTCAGCTGCTCGTTCAGGTCGTCCTGCCTCTCCTCGAAGGAGATGCGGCAGCAGCGGTGGGTGTTCTTGATCCGCACCCCCCAGTAGTTGATCTCCTCCAGGAAGTTGCGGGGGCACAGCTCGTCCTTGATCCACAGCACGCCCGTCCGGTAGAAGTTGAAGATGCTGTGGAACACGTCCGGGTCCCTGTCGAAAAAGTACTCGTTGTTGTTGAAGGTGTAGTCGTCACACAGGTCCAACTTCATGTTGTGGTCCGTGTAGGTGGCCAGCCTTCCGATCCGGGTCTTAGGGTACTTGGCGGCCATCCTGTAGGCGATCTGGTACGGCTTGCCGCCCACGTTGATGTTGATCATGTAGTTCTTCTTCGGGGACAGCCTCGGGGAGCTGAAGAACACGTTCTCCTCTTCATCCTCCTCATACTCAGCGTAGATGTCGTAGATGTCCCGGCTCAGGTCCTGCATGGAGTTCCACGTCTTCACGCAGCTCTCCTTGACCAGCGGCACGACGCTGTCCTGCGACGGCCGCCGGTCGCTCTCCAGCCCCGAGACTTTGTAGTTGGGGAAGAGGCTCTGTCTCCTGTTCCACAGGTTCACCATCCTGGCAGAGCTTCCCATGTTCGGTGGCCCCCCGCCTGCTCGTTCCAACCCGCACCAGGGTTCACGCGGCAGACAGCGGCGCGGTGCTGAACCCCATCAGCATTACTGTACTGCTAATACCTTGCCTCACTTAGGCTGCGATTGGAGGGCAGGAGCTGGATGCCGCGCGGCCCTGTTAATGTTGCTGACTGGGAGGATATGCCGCGCTTACAGGATGTCTAAGTACCATTATCCTCCGCTGGGTTCCCTCGCGCATGTGACGTCAGCCGCGTGGCACAACTCAAGTAACGCTCCGCCACACCTTCAAAAATGTGCAGTTTTTTAAGTTGTGTTTTAATGAAGGACCGATGGTCGCACTTATAGGATTCAATTCAATGCAATCAATAGTTGTTATTAGAGCAGCAGTCAACTGCTGTCAATCGCTCTCTCATGTGTTATAAAATCTAAAATCTCTGTGCTGTCATTAATCTATTTTTAATCCCTGTAGATTATTTAAAGGAAGTCATCTTCGAGTGGTATTATGGAGAAATGTCACAGCATATCTTATAATGCTGTGGCTTTTCAGTATAAACACAACATTAATGGACATTTTGCATCACATTTCATAATGTGCATTTATTTTTGGCCTGGCATGAAGGATGAAGGAAATGAAGGAAAAGCAATGCATTTTGTGTCACAATCAAAGGCTTGAGTTTGGTGAGGGAGGAAAGAGAAGATCTCTGTGCTAAAGAAGAGCAGAGAGTAGCCACACATAAGAGAATAAAGTCTTTAGGTATTAGCCTATTTCCTATTGTGGAGGCGGGGGTATGGCGGTGATGAAGGAAGGAGTCATACAGAAGTCAAGACCGCTGATACCTAGGGGTACAATTACAATCCCATTCCTGATGGGAGTGACGTTAGTGTGACCTGAAACATATTCATATGCATACATAGTCATTGTTAGAACGTGAGACACTCGTTTATGGATTGCACAATGTCGCGTGAGGCTGGAATCCTCTTACAGGACAGATTATTGATATGCTGATTAGAGATAAGCCCGTATCAGATATGGGCGGGGCCAAAGTGTGTGTGTGACTAACCTTCACTCATCGCCTCTAGTGCCAGCCACAGCCCGTAGGCCACAGCCAACCCTACCTGCTTATGACTCACCTTCACTCACGTCTTGTGCCAGCCAAAACAGATAGATTAAAATGTGCAGTCCTTAAATAGAGCTGCAGTCTGGTGGGTGTAGTGTATCATGGGAAAGGGAACTACTTATTATGTTAAATCTATCCTCAATTGTTTTCTAGATAACAACATAGTGTTTGGAGGGTACACTGGGTATGTGTGGCCCCTGTGGGAATTTAACCCTTAACCCTGGCAGCGTTGATGCCATGCACCCCAAATGATGTTACTGTCTTAATAGGGGGTCGCGTTGTGGTTGTGCCAGTTTAAAATAATCATGGATCCTTAAGCTGTAACAAAACGTAACCAATATCAAACATACTTTTTTATGAATGCAAGCCTTTTTCAAACTTACATCAAAAGAGCTCTAGTTGTGTTATGTTTGGAGAGCTATTTTAATGTGCTTCTTTAGGTTCGGGACATATTTCCACCCACTAAAACGCAGTTCTTTCATTTTCTGATCTTGTCTTCAAATTATATAATATTAGAATATACTGTATGTTTCCCAATCTACTCAACATTTCTGGGTTAAACTCCTCTCCCACCAAAGTCTACTTTTCTGTCAGGAACAATTGTTTGCAAGATTTGCAGGGTAAATTCCCCAGAAAGCAGCTTAGTAGATCAAGAATGTAGGATATAATCACCATACACCGACTATTCTGGAAACAGTGGAGGCTGTAAGGAATAGGGGACATCTGGCCATAATCCTTCTTGATGCACATATATATTCCATTCTATATATAAACGGCAAAACCCAAACACAGACTTCTGCACTTAACCTGACCTTCACCAAAAGCCACAATGTATACTGAAATTCTATTTCAAATTGGATCCTGCTTCACCTATAGTAATATGTGTACAAAGTTGTGAATCGGTTTAAATTGTATATTTAGATTATTATAGTTTTACAAAGGGACAAAAGTTAATTTAAATCAAACACTTTTTTGGTTTATTGATTGAACAAAGTACATCCAATAATAGAGACAATAAATAGAAAAACACACAAAATGTTGTGCAATGGAGATAAAGTAGGTCAAAATATTGGTTTAGATTTAATAATGTATGAGTGATATTGACTGGAATAATAATGGTAAATCATTTATATTTATATGGTGTGCAATGTATTATGAACTGCTCATAGACAGTCACTAGATGGCAGCAATATGCATTTTTCAAATGTAAAACTAAGATTTCAAGAAGAAGACCAACAGAACAGGTAAATTGGATGTTGAGGATATTGTAGACAAGCTACAAGGGTAAAGAAGCAAATCACTTCCACAAAGTTTAGAGTTTTAATGGATTTTTTTGTAAATGCAAATGCAATGTTTCAATGTTATGAATTCAAAGATGTTTACTTTTCCATCTAGAAACTTCAATGGCTTTTGAAATTCAAAACATAATGTGAGTTGAAGAGTGGTCGATGAGAAGGGGATTTAGATTTTCAAAAAAGGAAAGACCCAAACTTTATTCTTCAGGCCTACCTGTGGGAAGATAGGAAAAGAGATGAAGCCTGAAATGATATGGAATTGAGCTGGAAGTGAATAGGTGAATTTAACTTACTCTTAGTGTGGTTTTACTCAAATGGAAGGAAATCATTAAAAACTTGTCAAACACTGATTCACGGTATGATTTGTTTGGCTATAGGACCGATTACAAGAGCTTATAGGGCCAAGTGGGGAGACAGAGAAACAAGGATCAAATGTTTTGGATGGGTGTGGGAAAGGGAAGAGCTTGAAACAGGGGTGTTAAGGGGACTAACAGCCCACCCATCCTGCTGTTCCACCACGGCTTCTCTCATGTTCTGAGGTAGATCTTGACGTGGCTTAAGATAGGAGGGGGAAACAGAGGCTGTCACATGTATATCAAATCCAGATATTATGTTGGTTGAAAGAAGAAGAAAATGTGAAGTGAAGTGAAAGTGAATAAAATAAAGTGAATGAAAGTGAGTGTAAATGCATTTGCTGTACCGGAATTTTGTTTTGAAATGAAAAAAAACAGTAATCTCATCAATAGGGGAAGATGGTGGCCATATGCCTAGCATTACAGTGGGTAGAGAAAGTTAGACCACTTTGTACTTTGATATGTTCATATGCATGTGCGTTATTGAAGAGTCTATACCGTCTCATCATCTCAATCCGGCAAGATCTGTTGTATGACATTTTACAATCACTGTCCAGAATCCAGAGGGTGGGGATAATAGTTAACATTATATGCATCCCAGCATTAAAAGATGATGATGATGTGAAAAAGATTAAATCAAAGTAGACTGGGTTGATGTGAACGAGTTCAGTAACGCAGAAACCAAATGTCTAAAGAGGAGAAAGAATAAAAGCAAATCGCAGAGCAAGTAAGATGACCAAGTTAAGGGATGATTTTTTTTTTTTTTTACATCATCCAAACGGAGGTTGGAAAGACAAGGAATGTAGGGTGGAGCAGAAAGGGGGAAACCACAAACAAGGATGAGAATGAGTCATACAAGATTAAGTAGTACATTATTTATTTTAAAGAACCATCCTTCATTGACATTTTTCAGTTTCTAAACATAACAACATTGATGTGTATACTCTATAGTCATTTTTGGTTTATATGCTTTGTTTTTGTTTTTTTATGAGTAAGATCCGTCATTCAGATCCTAGCCAGACGGTGGCGGTAATGCACCGAAAGGTTGTTTGGTAACAGGCAAAAAAGCCCCACTAGAAAGTAGAAGTAGAAGAAGATGAAGAAGAATGGCTTCCCCTGCTGGATGTCAACATTACGTCCGCAGCTGCTTCTTAAAAGTGAGACTACTTCAGAATTTTGAACATAAGACATCTGGTCACAGTATTTCCGTAAAACAGCTTGCTTACTTATCATACGGCTTTGTGCATGGCTGCATTTAACCCCCAAAAAGTCTGCGTTTTATCAGAATCCTTTGGGTCACTCGGTGTTTCCAGTGAACACCTGGTAAACTTGTTTCCACACACTTTCCGTTTTTTTAAGATATGGAACCGCATGGGTGTCTTCTGGTTACCCGGTGTGGGTAGTTATCCGAGGTGAAACAGACAATTAAATCCATACAATACCCCTGCAACTGTCAATTTTTTCGGTAACTTGACTTCAACCATGGTGGTGTGGTCTCTACTGCAGAACGTGATACCGCGAAACAACAGACTAGTCCACTGGACTTTGCTCAAAGGCTTTTACCAAAACTTTGACAATGTATTTCACCTCGGTTAGGAAAACCACCCTCCGGAAACAAAAGGACATCCATGCCAGTCCGTAGCATATCTTGAAAATCCCGCTGTGACCCCCCGCAGGCCCATGACTGTCGCAAATGTGCCTGGGCTGCATTGACACGCACGACACGACATGAAAGAGCAACGTGATGTGGACTGGGTGGCTCCTTTCACTAGAATAAGAAGCTGTCAAGGATTTTTGTTTGCAAGTGCAAAACCTATCGAACTCATAGCGTGATGTGGGGTGTGTTGCACCGTAAGATCATAGGGCGCCTTCCTACAAAGCAGCACGAGGGTTGCCATGCTCCTCTGACCTCTGACATGATCTAATCCATCACCACCCCCCCCCGTTGTGCACCGTGTTGCTTACTAAAATGTGTCAAGCTGTCATTCTAATGCTCCCGTTTACACGACGGGAAGACGCAGATATGTCTCTGCGGTTGGGCCTCTCATTACTCGTTTTCTGTTTTGTTTTGTTTTATCACAGCCAACGATTATTTCTAAAAACTCCGGCCAAAGTGGAGATTGCTGAAAACGCCGGTTGATGTGTTGCCGTGTCAACTGGGGAGAAACAGGGTTTTAGGTTCTCAACCGTTGTTTGGCTTTTTGAAAACGATGTTGTGTGCAAGATTTTATTATTGAAAACGGAGGAGGGGGTAAATATTTGTTTATCTAAATACACTTATATGTGTAAATGTGGCCTATGCAGCGCAACATGAATATAGCTCTAAAAGTTTGTAGTAGTAGTAGTTTTTATACAGTTTTCCTTCATACTTTCCGCACATGTTAATGAATTGGGGGTGCCAACCAGCCACTTGCTTTTAAGTTTGCCAACTAACAGTTTTCAAGTAGTAGTGTTGGTTTGTACAACATCTTCCAGTCTTAACTGACCAACATAAATGATCCTCCCCTCCGTTTACAATCAGCACACAAATTGAATTCATCGTGAGACTAACCAGTACATAACTAGGTTTGATGTCTCTGTTCTCCTTCCCGCAATGCACATGTGATGTTGATTGTGTTTTTCCTTTCTTTCATGTATTCCCCCAGGCGCCATGCTGTGGCAAACTGTATGTCTGCAGACTGTGCCACGATGCAGAGGAGAATCACCAGATGGATCGCTTTAAGGTCACGGAGGTGCAATGCACCGACTGCCAGACAGTGCAACAGGTAGGGCTAGTGGTGACTTTGGGATTCATGTTATATTTAACTATGCCAAATTATAGGAACCTGCTATTGCTGAAAAACACAACCATCATCAACATGTATGTGTGAATGTGCAGACCAATGGTTGATAATGTGTAAATCTCTTTCTAGGCCCAACAGACCTGCCAACAGTGTAATGTCGAGTTTGGGGAATATTACTGTGATATCTGCCATCTTTTTGACAAAGATAAAAAGCAGTATCACTGTCAGCCATGTGGCATATGCCGGTAAGCAGCAGCGGTATTAATGCATACGTGAAAGTACCAAATGTAGTGCAGTCATGTTTTTAGTTTTCCTCTTAAGATAACATAAAACTTTATTAATCCCCTCAGGGAAATTGGGTCGGCATAGCAACCAGGGTACATATGAATATAAATACAATACAAAAAAAAAAAAAAATACAAAAAAAATCAGTCTTTTGAAAGTTTATAGAAAATATTCCACTGTTATAACCAGGAAATAAGTAAGAGGCAAATCAAGACACTTACTTGTATGCCTTCAGGGATAGGACATTGAAGACAGGCAGCTAAGCGGGCTGAAAGACAGAGGAAATGACATGTCATCTAGGACTAGCGAGCCAGAATGGAATCTCGCTGCAAGTCAAACTCCCTGAATTTGCATGCTGTTGAACTGGAGCTGCCCTTAGTGTGTCTTGTGCTAAACCCTACAGGATAGGGCCCAGAGAGAAGTATTTCCATTGTGACAAGTGTAATCTCTGTCTCGCCAGTAACCTGAGAGGTAAACACAAGGTCAGTTTCGTTGTTTATCTTTACAATGCCAAAAAAGAATCATCCTTCAGTCTTGTCATTTGCATTAACTGCATGATGTTTTATTTATTTGCTTTTTTTTAGTGCGTTGAAAATGTTTCCCGGCAGAACTGCCCAGTTTGTATGGAGGTAAGATATTCGTATTTACATCAAGAGGATGGGATAGGGTTTTTTGGGGAACTTTTGGTTTCAATTAACCCCTATGTTTGGTGTTGTTCATGTATTTATTCTGGTTTATGTTATGATTCTGTATTTTTGTATTTCATTTCTTCAGGATATCCACACTTCAAGAATCGGAGCTCAAGTTCTTCCATGTGGTCACCTTCTACACAAGTATATACACTGTTTGATTTTCAAAGTTTCACTCTTAGGTGTCATGTTGGGCTTCAAATGTTCAACTTCATTATTGAGAAATATACCAAATATTTGACGGAAATTACAGAAACTGGAAAGAAATCCTTTTAATGCCTACATGTATGACTTTCCTTCCCATGTGGTATTTCCTATATGGCATACATGCATTTAAGGTAATAACCGTTGGATCATCAACTTTAAGTCTATGTGTTTACGTTCTATCCTTTTTAGGACATGCTTCGATGACATGGTCAGAACTGGGTAAGTCTTTTAAGGAATTGTATTTTACTAGATAAAATATGCATTATCAACTATTAGTGACTTTTGTTTGTCACTTTGGACAAAAGCGTCTGCCCGTCTGCTAAATGCCCTTAATGTAAAATGTAGTGAATAACTATTAATTCCTCAGTAGGACCAAATCACAATATGGCCGAGAAGTGTTCAAATGACATCTCCTTTATCTGTAAAAGTGAAGTTTTCTATTTGTTATATGTTGTGCCAGTGCGTACCGCTGTCCTCTGTGCATGCACTCTGCCTGGGACATGGAGACCCACTGGGATCAGATCGACAAAGAGATTGCCCTCTCCCCCATGCCCACTGAGTACCAGGACGCCACCGTCAAGGTAACCCCCAACACTGCCGGGCCGTCCGGTCGCTTCTTAACATGTCGGTGAAGACTTGGCAGAAAGTAAGCTGTTACTGTTAAGCTTGGGTTATTACACCATCGGTACAATCTAAAGCAGTTGATGTATTTAACCCGAAATCCTTGAACAAAGGGACAATGCTAGTGCAATATTTGTGTGTACACTTATTAAGCACACAAAGAAATGTATGTGATCTGATGGCAAAGCAAACCGTTTCATATCACTCTTTGAAGCCCCCCAAGGTGTATTCGGTTGTCATGTCACTTGAGGCGTCATTAAATTTAAAAAAAAGGCACTTGACATGATGCTGTCATGTGAGAAAGACCTCCCCCCCCCCCCCTTAGCACATGAGCTCCCATGAGACCTCTAGCCTGAAACCACGCCTCCCTGTCTGCCTGCAGATCATCTGCAACGACTGCCAGGCGCACTGCACCGTGGCCTTCCACGTGCTGGGGATGAAGTGCGCCAGCTGCGGCTCCTACAACACCGCCCAGGACGGCGGTCTCATCCAGCCGCCGCCGCCGCCGCAGCAAGCAGCACCACCACAGGGGCAGGAGCAGGAGGGGGAGGCGGCCCAGCAGCAGCAGGAGGTGGTGGCAGCTCAGGAGGAGGCGGAGGCCCAGGAGGAGGACGAGGAGGCGGAGGAGGAGGAGTTTGAGGAGGAGGAGGAGGAGATTGAAGGAGGCGAAGCCCTTGAGTTTGAACCGGACAGTGACAGCGATGAGTGGGTGGACGCTGAGGCCGAGGAGGAAACAGAAGCCCAGTAACCCGCACCCCCCAGCATCATCAAACCCCCCCTCGTCTAACTACTCCTTAACCCCTCCACAGACACATTCAATTAAATCTTCTCCCTGTTATGACCCCCCACCCCCCAACCCCTCTGAGGGTTTTCTGCTATGTGTTGTCCACGACACCACATTGAAATACAAAACAAAAATCCTCAGCCTGTTTAGTGTTGCACTCTGTTGTCAGCATGGTCAAGTGTTCAACCGGGGATTTCTATGACTGTCCATTTTTAAGTTGTCGTCGACGATGGCAGAGGTCACGGCTGATTAAGGCTCGCCCGCTAGTTTCGGTTGCCAGGTCCACTATCAAATGATGAAAACTTTCATCCTTGGGATTGGTTTTGTTTTTTTTTAATCAAAATGAATGCTTTTGATTTTGATTGGCTTGCGCTTGTGTTGTGCTGGGGGACTATGTATGTTTCGTACACTTTTAGCATGGAGATGCTTCGCAGTGAACAGGGAATGGAATAGTATCTGTGTGTACTCCTTTTGCAAGGCTGTGCACATTCAGAGTGGCAGCAGGTTGTTTCGAAAGTGTACAGGGTCAGTTGAAGTGTCTTCTCGTCTTTTCTTTGGAAGGACCAGGCATTGAGTTATTAAATCTTTTTTTTTAATTTCATTCAGAGGTTTAAGCGGTTAAATATGACAAAAAATAAAATGATAAAACCGAAGCAGTTTTTTACTGAGGTTACATTAATGTTGAAGCACAACTAATAGAGCAATTTTTTTTTTTAACACAATGCGTGTTACTCTACTGCACTTGGCTATGTATTACTTATAAACATGCATTCACATACACAATGCAAATACACAGTGAAGGAAGCAATAGCATCAAAAAAACAATATGATCAAACTAATTCCTGTATCGTTATTCAAGTCAGTTTCTCATCGGCCATCCTAAACAGAATCAGTTTCAATTTTCTATTCAGCAAGGCTTCAGCATGACATTTAAAACAAGTTTCATACATTAACAAATGTGTACCCTCTAGTTCACATTTCTCTCCCAATTTTCGATTAAAAAAAAAAATACTACACTGCGTAATATATGACAAAGTGAACGGGACGAAGCTAATGGTAAACATACGACTTAAAAAGTTGAACGTCAGTGTTCACCAACGACCATCAGGCGTCGCCTCTGAGCGGCATCCCTTCTGTTGTGGGCACATGGATGGTGAAACACACGGGAATGCCTACCGTGGACGTGGAGGCTGGCATCGGCTGGGCAGAGGTGTAGAAGTATGACGGAGGAGGCGTTGCCATGGTAACACCTGGGAGGGTCGTGGCAGTGCCCGGGGTGAACACGCCGTCTACCGAGATGGTCACGTGTGGCGGATCCGCTCCGGTACCCACGTCTCCGGTGACGGCGACGGATTCGGTCTCTGCGCACACCTGTCTATGTGAGGCCGCGACGTCTGCCCCTGCGTGCGCAATGTCCGTATTAATAATGGCATCTGTATTTGGCGTGCCCGGCGTGACGCCTTCCCCAAGGGAGGTGTGTGAAGGATCACTTTCTGGCGGCGGTGTCATCGGGTCGGGGACCCCGGTAGCGGTTGGCTGTTGGTTTGCGATGTCGGGCACAGCCGAGGGGGTAGACGGGTGGTGTGAGTCAGGGGGCGGGGTTTCGCTGTACGGAGGGTCCGTCCCTTGCGGGGCATTGATGATCGTCGTCTCTTGCAGGGCATTGGGGACCGTCGTCTCTTGCAGGGCATTGGGGATCGTCGTATCTAGCAGGGCATTGGGGATCGTCGTATCTAGCTGGGCATTGGGGATCGTGGTATCTAGTTGGGCATTGGGGATCGTCGTATCTAGCTGGGCATTGGGGATCGTCGTATCTGGCTGGGCATTGGGGATCGTCGTATCTGGCTCGGCATTGGGGATCGTCGTGTCTTGCCGCTCTGGCAGTTGCTGCTCCAGGGTGCTCTCGGCCTCCTCCTCCTCCACCTCCTCCACCACCTCCTCCTCCTCCTCTGAGCTGGATTCACTGGAGTCTGATTTGTGACCTCCTTTCACCTGTGTGTGTGGGTGGATATATACGGGTTGAAATAATACACAAGGCAGCATTGAATGCTTCATACATTTGAGAAATGTGTCATATCGAAAGCTATACTTACAGGTTTGGAAACCGCTGCACTTATGATTAAGAAAACACATATCACGGTCCTTTGAAATAACAGCATGGTAGTCTCTTCTGTATTTGCTGAAAGAATTAAACTGTCATGTCAGATGAACGATCATGTTGGAAAATACTACTATTGTCACTAGCCTACTCTAATATTGTCCTATTGTATTTTCACAAATTACAATACCTACCCTACTTAAATTTATTGTAGGGCCTACTACTGTTTCAAGTTACCTCCAAAAACTTACTTTCAATGAATGATCTAGGCCTACATAACTGCATAATGCCAATCAGCAAACAGAAAAAGAAATGGTTCATGAAACTAGGGCTGCAGTTAATGACATATTTACATTGCCAATTCATGTTTGAATTATGTTTCATTTAATCAGTAGTTGATACCATGAATGCCAAATACCCAACACAAGATACCTTAATATCTAAATCTAAAAGCAACAAAAAGTTTTACTTAATGAACAATTCATTGATCATGAAAATATAAATGCAATTATTTCAGCACTGAATAAAACAAAATGGAAGCAGTGATCAGTCTTGTCCCATGTAGGCCTACTGACAAAAGCAAAATAAGCTTCAGAGCTTGCCATTACTTGATTAGAAACATTGGGCATCATGAGCATTGAACTTACCTTGATAGCTTTTATCGTCTTATCCTGCTGGCAAAAGACTTAACCCCTTAGACTTGACTACAGCTTCCACAGCTTTGCCACAGCTTCCAAGTCTTGCAATAATGGTTTGAATTGCCCCTCTCCTTATGTACTTGCCAAGCTATGTAGTCACAAGAACATAATTCATTGTCAGCAAGCTGCCTACAAATATTTATTTTGAAGACATGCTGCTTCCTTTTTTATGATTTACTTAAATAAAACCCAGACATGCTCAAATTAGACATTCGAAGAGACCATACGAGTATTGTTTGGTGGAGGAAACAATAAAGATGTTTTTGTGGTTTTCGTCAAAACACGAACCTTGATTTATACCGTGTCATGAGCCTGCACTCACGCTGTTAATGATCGTTAGTGAAAGCAAAAAAAAAAAAAAAAAAAAACACAAACAAACATCAATTTGAAAATCAACATTTTGAGCAAAGACACATTTTATCCAAGAAATGCGAAACCATATTTAAGGAACAAAACAACTTACTAAAATTACAATGACTAAAAGAAAGTGTTGAGCCGTTAACTCGGTTAACTCCCACTCCCTCCAGAACGCTGGTCTCCCAGGGGAGCCGCGTCTATGGGGCACTGTGGTCAGGTGGGCGTGGTCCACTCTGCACAGTAACCCCCTGAACATTATGCAGCTAGAAGTGCAAGTGGGGTCAGCGTCACCCATTTGGTAACCTTTCCTGTGCCTGAGATGCTTATCCCAGGAGATACAAAGATTGGCACGTACCGCAGCCTGGAGGTGGACCTCCCAGCTAGAGAGAGAGGTAGGGGTGTGTGTGTGTGTGAGAGAGAGATCACTAGTGGGGTGAACCGGCTGATTTGGGGGGCGGAGTCAGACCTGTGGTTGATGGTGGGGCGTTATGCTTTGGGGGGGTCTTTAGCTCACTTGTTTTCTACAGTCAAACACTATATTGCATGCTAGCTAGAGAATAAGTATAGGGGGCATTTAGACACTAATTATGTGCTGGAAATGCATCAGCGTGAAAGTAGCTTGAAATAAATGTATGGTCCATGCAACGCCAGTCACGTCAGTTGAAAATGGTTTGATGGGTGTCAAAGTGTTGAACGTGCTTCAAGTTAAACGGGGGGAATTCCCGGCAGAAGAGAAGTCCACTTCCAGCTAAAAACACGAGTGCCAGACAGTTATGGGCTGCACAGCCTAGCTCGAGTGAGCGTGGCCAGGGTACATCTTTACGACGTAAACTTGGATTTTACTGCCCTCTTGAGGCAGCGTCCTAAATTTCCCCGTGCAAGATAACTTTTTCAAACTGCACAATTTTAAGAAATGTGATAAGTGCAAGACAATATTTAAAGGTTTAGACCTCAAAAATATTGCATTACAATTTGTACACTACAATTTCCAGCCATTCGTACAGTAGGAGCAGAATGAACAGTCAATGAAAATGTAAGTAGTTTATTTCACAGAAACAAAATCACTCCACATTGTCGTCAGCATTGGTTCACAGAAGAGCCCGCTTCCTGCGTAGATGGATAATGAACAAGGTCATTCCACAAAATAGGAAAAAAACTGTACAAAGTACAGGAGTTAACTCAAGAGAAGGACCGGCCCACCTCTGCCACGATGGTGTCAGGCGGTGGGGGCGGAGTCCCGGGGGCCGCCTGGGCTTTGTTCTCCAGGACGGTCAGACCCGTTTCCTTGGTCACCTGATCGGTTCTGCTGCGGAGCATGGAATACAGGAAAATATCGTCGTCAGGGTCCCCCCCCCCCCGAGACTTCTGAAGAACCAAGAAAGCACCTTGGCAGTGTGTTTAGATGAACGGGCAACCCACATAAAAACAAAGTATGTTAACAAGAACCGGTAACTTGTCATTAGTAATGAATTGCAAATTGCATGTGTTGCAATTTGCAATTGAAACCAGCAAAAATTTTGCTACTTACATTTAGCAGACGCTTGTTTCCAAAGCAACTTACAAAGAGTACATTCGTCATAAGAAGATGAAACATTTCATTGCTGCCAATACATGTAAGAAAGTCACCAGAACAAGTTTCAAGCATTTCAATTGCTAGGTTAACCAATGCTCGTACACTCGAGCGTCCGGAGCGTTCCTTTTGTGATCAAAACCTTCAAAGCCTTCGTAAATCGCCATACAAATCCAGACCTTGCGTTATTGGTCGTCCTCCTCCGCCGCCTCTTCTTGAGCACGATCACCAGGACGACCGCCAGCACCACCAGGCCGGCGGCCAGGCCGGCCAGCCCGTAGCCCACGGGGCCCGAGAGCGCCCTCAGGACGTGGTCCTCGCAGGCCGGCCCGCTGTAGCCCAGGGCGCAGGCGCAGCCCGCGTAGCCACCGCCGCCGCCGCCACGCTCCACGCAGTCGCCGTTCCCGCTGCACACCGTCTCTCGGCAGGTCTTGGCCTCGAGGTTCCCGACCCGGTTGCCGTCGGCGGTGACGAGCGGGTTCGGGGCCTCCGGCACCGGGCGGGGAGGCGACGAGGACCCGGCGGGCTCGGAGGACGACGGCGCGGCCTTGTCCCTCCAGCCGTCCTTCAGATGGACACCTGGGAGATGAGATTTGTCCAAAAGTGAATTGCGGTGGATTTAATTAAAAAGTAACAAAAGTAGAGATGGCTGTAAGTGGCCATTTGCCCAGTCTTGCCCAGATTCAGACGAGTTGTTTAATTCTAAATTAATCATTGCATGTCTAGAAGGGGAAGTTCATCTGTGCGTTTGAAGACAAAGTATGATCTTGTTGTGTTACTGGCACTCTGAATAAGAGACTATCGAAGCACATTGGAAATCTTAAAAAGTAAAGAAAGTATTAAAAAGTATCCCCACAAATTAACATACAACTCTGCAAGTCAATGTAAGCAGCCAACGGGAAGCAAATCCTGACCCAGCAAACCTTGACACAGATTCACTTTTAACTTGGTTGTAAAATGGCGTTTGCCTGTTTTTTTACCCAGATCCAGAAAACAGTCCATCCCTTATAGGAGCCAAAAAGGGTTAAAGGATGCCTACGTCACAATGGGGCTCAAACCCAGGACCCTTCCGGTTGGGAGTCGAACACCCTACCCCACTAGAACAGCCCTGTCCCTTGGATGCCAAGGAATCTCAAAACCAGGCGCCCGGTGACGCTACATCCGCGCAAGTACAGCCCCCCCACTCACAGTTCTCATCCGAGTGGTCCGGGCAGTCCGCGTGGCCGTCGCAGAACTTCTCGCTGGGCCGGCAGAGAAGCCCGTCCAGACAGAGCCTGCTGCCGGCGGGGCAGCGCTGCGCCGGGGCACAGTGGGTGGCGTTGAGCGCCACGTGGTCGTGGGCGCACTTGCAGGTCCGAGCCCCCGGCACGGCCAAGCACAGGTGTTGGCAGTTGCCATTGTTCACCCCACATTGGTTGGTACCTGCCAGGGGAAAGTGGCGGTTAGGAGACCTAATTTTGAGTTTTGTTTTTTTTATTGCTCGACTTGCTTAACCGCAAGTACCCGAAAACACTTCCCGACATTTAAACCCCGTTTAGGGACCCTCCCTCCCCGCCTTATAATAATTTCAAGACTGCATGTGTATGTGTGTGTGTGCGCGCGCCATATTTTTCCACATACCAGTCTGGCTTGACTTGCTGTACGCCTTTAAGCTGACCACAGCAGTGTTGACTTCAAACCACAGCTGCTTCTGTTGCTGCTCATCTCTGTACCATAGTTTGGTCTTGTCTAGACGGAAAACACAATATGTTGTCCAAGCAAACACTGCCACCATTGGGGTGAATGAAGCTCAGTGGTGTGAGGCCAAAGCCAAGATTACTCCTCTGCAGACATTCCGTGATTGTAGGAGGGGCATTAATGTGGTTAACCCCGTGACAAAAAGTGCATTTACATTCATACAACTTCTGGCAATTGTTTGATAGAAATAAGGCAATCAAGATTGCGTTGACATGGCACATATCCATTTTAAATCTGATGTTGAGCAAGATGTAGTGAAACACCGGCCCATTACCAGTAACCGTCATCCAGAGGAGCAGGTCGTCGCTGAACGTGAGGGCAGCAAGCCCACTGCCAACCTTGAACTCTTTGTAACCGGATCCGTCCACTCTGATGGAGCAGATGGTTCCAGAACCTGGGAGGTCGCCACCATTCAGTCACGGTTTTACAAACAAGACATCAGTACATACTTGTCCCCCTTTGTCATGTTTGACGTTGAAGGCAAAAAATAAAATAAAAAATCTAATCTTACTGGTCTCCGCCCAGAAGATCTCCCCGCCGTTGTTGGCAAACGCCAGCGAGGCGGGCCGCACGCCGTCCCGCCACAGAGCGCCCCGCTTGCCGCCGTCCATGTTGGCGCACTCCACGGCGGCCGGCGGCCCGGCGCCCTGCCGCGCCGCCGGGCTGACGAAGCACAACTTGCCGCTGGGCGGGTGCACGGCCAGGGCCTCCAGGCCGCCGAGGCTCCCGTTGACGAGCACGGCGGTGTGGGCGCCGTCGAAGGACGTGACCTGCAGCCGCGGCTGCCGGGCGCTGCTCCAGTACACGTTGAGGGTCAGCCAGTCCAGGGCCAGCGCGGTGACCGTGTCGCCCAGCAGCTTCAGCAGCTGCCCGCGGGGCGACAGGCCGCCGCCGCGCAGCTTGAAGAGCCCCAGGGAGGCGGTGCCCACGTCGGCCAGGAGCAGCGCTTGCTGCCGCAGGCTGTAGTCCAGCATGGTGGCCTCGTTGACGTTGGCCAGGGGCAGGGCCAGGTGCTCGGGCCACTGCTTCAGCGCCACTGCCGTGTGTCGAGCCTGCAGGTAAATCTAAAAGGCGCACACACACGACGAAGACGACAGCCTGAGTCACCTTTCGGGGGGATAATCCGCGGTAATGACTGTACCCGATCCCTGAGATGAGCGCAGCCACACATGTGCAAATGTATGATTTTTTAGACCCAGAACTCTTTATGCACATACGATAAGAGGCAATCACATGTGGTTGAGATGCATGCATTATGTATGCATTTTCTCAAGGCTGATTAAAAACCTGTGTGACAGTAGAGGGGGACAGCAGCAACAGGAAGGCAGAGTTCTTCAGCTTGGAGCAGGTGAAGCCATCTTCAGCCAACAGCAGGCCAGAGGGACACTTGCAGACCGCCTTGAGGCCTGGGGCCAGCACACACAGGTGGGAGCAGCGAGTCTTCTCACAGGGATTCTCTGCGCCCATCTGGAGCAGCGAATGAATTATCTGCAACCCAGTATAAAAATAGAAAATAAAATAAGGGTACCTTCAGTAGATTTATGTCAACCAACATCAAGGCATTTATAAAAAATTTTAAAAAAGAGGCACTTGATTGATGATTGTGGTCATTCGAGTTTCCCAAAATGTTTCTTTCGCAAAGATGTCCACACACTGAACCACCGTGTCTCCTTCCCATTTAAAGCCACCTTGCTTGTTGGGACACATTTCATTGCATTATGAGGAATAAGTGGTGCGACCCACAGCGTTTCCACATTTTGAAGCGCCAGATATGTAGCTCAAAATGTACATCTCCGCAACAATATACAACACGGATGGATGCCTTTAAAAGATGGGGTTCTCTGCACTTAACTTAACATCAAAAGGTTGTCTGGGTCGTTTGAGGAGAATCTGATAGTTCCTGCCAGTTCCCTTCTGTGCCACCTGCAACAGACGCCTTTTTGCGTCGGACCAGTACAGCTGATCATTGAACACGGCCAGAGAGAAGGGGTTGGTGGTCTCCTTCATCTGTAAAATCTGGTGGCACAGACGCATGCAAATGCAAAAAGTCTCATAAGAAACCCGTCAGGGGACGTTTTACATATGTGGCTTATTTAAGCTTTGAAAACCTGAAACCCCAAGACAAACCAAACAAGAACCCATAACCCCGCCCCAATTGCTTTTCACCTGAATGTCCCCTCCGTCCAGATTGGCCGAGCCTATCGCCTTCAGCCTTTCATCCGTCCAATAGACTCGGCTGCACATCGTGTCCACAGACACGCCTCCAGGCCAGCCCAGACTGGTGTTGACCAGCACCCTCCTCTCAGAGCCATCCATCCCAGCTCGCTCGATCTTTGCTACGTTTCCAATCTCGGTCCAAAACATTATCCTGGCACGGGAAAGCAAACATCAAATGGAAATGAGGCGTTGCATGACTAGGGCTGTTCAGTCTTGGGGGGGGGGGGGGGGGCCCTTCTTGCACCATCTGCTAATGGTTTGGCCATTTTAGCAAGACTTTCCATAAACAATGTTTTTGGTTACTTTCGAGAGCACTCTTGGAAATGGATTGGCTTCATCAAGGCAATAAGTCCCAAATATTTTGAACATCCAGCATTCAAGATAAGGAGGGATGAAACCCAAACATACCATGGAGAATACAAGTCCATTGTTAATGTCAGTACCCATTAAAGAGGTCTGAAGTGAGTTTTATATAAAGCAGGTCTGAAGGGACTTTAGATTAAACAGCCAGGGGAGGCGGTCAGCAACTACAGTCGGCCATTGCCAAATGTAAACAACGCGGCAAAACAAACCCTCTTTGTGGCATCAGTGCCAGAGATCGAGGCTGGTCCAGGTCTTCATCCAGCACGACACTGTAGTCTGGCGTCCGGGCCGTCGCCGTGTTCAACCTCACAACAACAATCTCACTTTTGATCCCGTCGATCCAGTACAGGTTTCTCCCAAGCCAGTCCACGGCCACAGAATCTGCCCTCACGCCTGTGGATTTGGGCAAGTCGGGTCAATTGTGGATTGTTGGACAGAATTAGTTCACAGTCAAAGAGTTGCAACATTGCCATATAAATATCATGAGCAGATGGAGACTTAAATCGGCATCGCTATGCATGCCACAGGGACAGTACTGGAGTATGTGTGTTGCTTGTGCGCTGTGGCGGAGGCATGTGGAGCGCCTGCAGTGTAAATTTAACTCCAGGAGGAAGACAGCTGTAACAGCTGACCCGAGGGGGGGGGTTTAGCTAGG
Organism: Urophycis tenuis; assembly: GCA_036785325.1. NCBI lineage: Eukaryota > Metazoa > Chordata > Actinopteri > Gadiformes > Phycidae > Urophycis > Urophycis tenuis. Next base: position 3,764,993 of record JAXIVH010000026.1, on the reverse strand, counting down.
CCTTAAGTGCGCGTGGCCTCTAAGCCCTAGCATGGGGGGGTGGGGGGTTTCTGGTTCAAAACCCTCCCGCTGTGTGTTGGCGTGTGTCCCGAGGACCTCTGATTAGGTAGCCTTTGGTCTTTTGATCCAGGGAGGACCAGCGGATGCTCTCCGAGTCCAGGCTGGCCCAAAACACCTTCTGCTCCCGCCAGTCGTAGTCCAGGGACAGGATGGCCTTCTTTGCCGTGGAGGGCAGCACGTCTAGGTGGCCGCTGCGCAGGCCGAACAGGACGATGTCCGTCTGGACGGACGACAGCAGGAGCGGCTCACCTGCAGGGAGTGGAGGGGGAAACGCCATGTTCTCAGCATGGTGGGTGTTGGTGGATTCTCAACGGCAGCAGCAGCCAAAAACTAAAGCAGTCATTCTGGTCGGACAACGAGGATTTAACGATGCGAGATGATGCATACGAGGTTGTCCCTATGGTCGTGCTGCATTTCTCACTGAACATAATCTCCAGTCCAGTGTTTTACCAATATTGTCATATCAAAATTTTCATAGTAATTTAAAAACGGGTCCACCACACCTCGGGCAGAATAAGCAAGGCGTCTCCATTACCAGTGATCTTGCAGTGGCGGTCGTCCGCCTGCATGACGTAGCCAGGGTGACACTGGCACTGGAAGGAGCCCGGCGTGTTGACACACAGGTGGCTGCACACGCGCACGAGACCGTCGGCACAGCCGTCGACGTCGGCGCATTCGTCGACGTCCACGCAGTTGACCCCGTCCTTGGCCAGCTTGAACCCAGGGGTGCAGTGACATCTCTACACAAGAGTGGGAATATATATAGTAAACCACTGTGAACCACGCTATGAATGTTACCTAAAACCTTTTAGTCAAGATTCTTTATTTTAGCTAAACTCAGTGGGTAGACAGAACGGGTCGGGTGGACAGAGCGGGTCGTCCACTAACCGTAGGGTCGGCGGTTCGATCCCCTTGATCCCCCTCCTCCAACTGTCCACATGTCGAACCCCACAAAATTGACTGATTGTAAGTCGCTTTGGACAAAAGCGTCTGCTAAATGCCCCCTTTACCCTTTAAACTTGAAGCCGCTTTTTGCTAGCTAAACTAAAAGCCGCTTTTTGTTAATGTCATGTGCGCCACCAAATGCATCCTATTACCATTTCACGATCATCCTGTTGGACTCGTCGTAAGCCCCCTTAGTTAAGCCCTTCCACCACACAGGACTGCCCTACTGATGGGCAGAAGGCGTCACCCCCTTACCGTTCCCTGCGGAGTGCTGTGGCACATGTGCGAACAGCGGGCCGAGTCTTGTTCCGTGCACCTGGTCTGGCAGGCCACGCCCTCGTCGGAGCCGTCCGCGCAGTTGGTGACTCCGTTGCACACCTGAGCCAGCTCCAGGCACTCCTGGCTGCCGCACTGGAACCGGTTCTGAGGGCAGGTGGCGGCGCCGCCTAGGCACACGGCTACAGTCAGAACACCTCGTCTGCACTGGGGATGGCGCACAGCCACAAAACAAGCGGTTTCGACCAAAACATTTAATTTGTGGCACCATGTCCATAGGGTGCCCACACTGTAAAAAAAAAAAATCGTGTTCACGTTTGCAATTTAAAATTCAGGTGCAAAATATGAACATTTACTGTCGCTTGTTGTTTGTATTGTCCATTGTTGGTGTCGTTTTGTTGTTTGTTCACTGTACCGTTGACTGTTGCACATGAACCACCAGGGCAAATTCCTCGCAGGTGCAAACCTACTTGGCGATAAAGTTCTTCCGAGTGCTGAGATGAAGTACACTGGGCTAGGGCAACTCGCAGACACAAATGAGCAACTCAAGTCGCTAAAATTGCCCATTTGGGTGTGCATCATCATTCCACCCCTCACATTCCATCTCGTCGCTGCCGTCGTCGCAGTCCTCCAGGCCGTCGCAGTGCCAGGACTTTGGGATGCACCTGGTCATGGAGCTGCAGGTCCACTGGAAGTCACCACACTTCAACGGCACCACAGGACAATCCTGGAACAACAAGTCCTCGCGTTAACCCCGACACCGTTCCTTCACTTTGGATCATCCAAACACCACACACACACACCAGTTTCAGCATTGGACTGAAGAGCATTGGAGCACCTTCAGCAGAAGACTCCTTTCACCAAGATGCACCACAGAGCCTCACGGGAAATCATTCCTGCCTGTGGTCATTCAACTATACAACACCTCCCTCTGAGAGTCAGCCACCCGCACTCTTCAAGTGGTCACTTATCACTTGGACATTCACGGACTTCACTTACCTTTATATGCCATTTCTTTGTGTATGCCTAGATTTTTGTATATTTTTACATTATATATTTATATTTTACTGTTATACACTCCTATACCGTTTTTCTTTTCCTTTAACATTCAACTGGCGTACTTGCAACAACTGCAATTTCCCTCAGGGATCATTAAAGTATTTCCGTCTGTGTCTGTGTGCCTGTCTGGACTGACGCACTACCCAGGCGCCCCCGTACCTTCTCGTCGGTGCCGTCCTTGCAGTCCTTGTCGCCGTCGCAGAGCCACTCCGGGATGAGGCACTCCTTGCTCAGGGGGCAGCGGTGCTTGGTGGTGCACACCGACGGCCTGGTGCAGCTCTTCTCGTCCGAGTGGTCCCAGCAGTCGGGGTGGCCGTCGCATCGCATGCTGTCCGACACGCACTGGCCGCTGGCGCAGCGGAACTCACTGGCGCTGCACTCCGTCTTGTCCTCTTGGAAGGAAATGTCCATATAGAAGCAAATTAGTCATAAAAAAAGGACACCAAAACTGCTTTTTGGGAGTTTGTCGGTTTCAAGCAGGGCTATAGTCAAGACCACCTTTGTCGAGTCCAAGACAAGTCCAAGACCAGGACTAGTCGAGACCAAGGTCGTAAATATTGGAGCCCGAGTCAAGGCCAAGTCCAGGACAGAAAAAACGAGTCGTATTTTATTATGGCCGAATTGGCGGACATCTTTGTTTGTCAGTGTGTGTGAATCAATGAAAATTAATGACAATAACGTTACTTTAGCAGGGCACACAGATGCAGGGCGCACAAAGATAAACTAGTGTGTGATTGATTATCAAGTGGCCAGTGTTCTTAACATAATAAAAGACACCAAGACTCGGTCGAGACCAAAAACCATATTTGGCAAGACCAGTGGCAGAGACGGAGACAAGTCCAAGTCCAAATACCAGCGAGTCAGAGACCATAGAAAAAAAAAAAAAAACGTATCGAGTCCGGACTCGAGTACTACAACCCTGGTTTCAAGAGGGCCGCCTTACAAGTCAAGTCAAGTCAATGAGTTTATGGCGTACTGTTAAAAAGCAGTTTAAATCAACCGGAGGGGCAGGGCGGGTTTCACCCAGCCACGTCATATCCCCTCACCACCCCCTCCCAGTCAACTCATCCCGTCCTTTACCACAGTTGGCCTCGTCGCCGCCGTCCAGGCAGTCGCGCTCGCCGTCGCACAGGAAGCTCTTGGGCAGGCAGCGGCTCCGGTCGTCACACTGGTGGACGCAGCCCTCCGAGCGCCTGGCGCACTCGAGCTCGTCCGAGCGGTCCTGGCACTGCGGCACGCCGTCGCACACCTGCTCCTTCTCGATGCACTTCTTGCCGTGGGCACACTGGAACTGACCTGCGTGGGGTGGGAACACGTGATTATTGGTCACACGTTGTGGTGAAACCGGGAGAGATGCACGACTTTGCACTGTTTGGCTGTAGAGTCTAGTCATTGAGGAGCTGCTTTGGTTAAAAAAAAAAAAAAAAAAAAAAAAAAAAAATCTTTGAGTCAAAATAAACCCCATCTTTACACAGCTTATCTCCTCACATGGTCATCCCAAGAGGTGATATATATTGAGATGGCACACCACGCCTAGTCATTGGTTTGTGTCAATTGTTAAGTCACAAGTCATCTTTAGAAACCATTTGGTAGGAAAAGGTGTGTGTGTGTGTGTGTGTGTGTGTCTCCCTCTCCTAGAAATCCGGATTGAAACAATGCAAAACAAGGTGGCTAGATGGCAGTGTTCAGCCAAATCCCACAACACAAAAAAAAAAAGAGAAAACGTTCCAACTTTTTACTTGTTGGGCAGGTGGTTGAGCATTGGTCCTCGTCCGAACCGTCCTTGCAGTCGAGTTCGCCGTCGCAGACGTGGCTGTAGAGGACGCAGTCGGTGCCGTCGCGACAGAGTCGGCCCCCCAACGAACACTTGATGGGGGCAGGCACCCCGAGAGTTGGGACCAGGCTCTCGGGGGCAGAGGACAAGGGGGTGGTGGTGGTGGCGGCGGCGGCTCCCATGTCCTTCTGTTCCGCTTCCGTGTCCACTGATGGATGACAAGGAGAGGGATGGGAACACATGAGACTTATTTAGCTAATGAGGTGTCCAGATCATAATTCTTATGGTTCATGCATGTGGTTGACAATTAATCCATTGATTTTGAATTAATGAACTATTGGTTTAGAACTATTGACCTTTTGGTTTAGCGCTCCTTTGAGAATAGCCTTTATTCGTCACATGTAGGCCCCTACCACAGTTTTCTTCGTCACTGCCGTCCATGCAGTCCTTTTCTCCGTCACACAAGAAGCTCTTGGGCAAACACCGGCTCTTGTCTTTGCACTGGTGGGCGCAGTCCTTCCGTGCCTCGGAACACTGCTGCTCATCCGAGTGGTCCTGACACTGGGGGACACCGTCACACACCTGCGCCAGGTCGATGCACTTCTTCCCGTAGGCGCACTGAAACTGGTCTGTTTGAGGAAAACACAACTATTTATCAAGTTCTACAGCAAGTTTGTAGTCAAGCTATAGTCGAGCAGCTATGGGTACTGAAATCAGACCAAAGATTCAAACAAAACATGCTAAATGAATGACCATTATAACCGGTTTTAATAAAGGGTTATTATACCAGGAGCCCGAATGATCAAAACGCCCAATAGACGCCATTAAATGAAACCCCTCTTTTTTTTTTTTTTTAAATACTATTGCCATAATTCAACCTTTGTTGCATCCAATTGCACAGTCCTTCTCATCCGAGCTGTCCCTGCAGTCGGCCTCTCCGTCACACACGTGGCTGAAGCGGATACACTCTGACCCGTCGTCACATAGTTTAGAGCCCAGGACGCACTTCAGCTGCGTGCTGCCAGGTAACACCACTATAAGTGGAAGGAATACGTTATTTATTGCCCGTGGTTACATTATTTACCTAGCACTGGGTCCTGCCTCGCTTTCTACACAGACACACACTCACAAAAACAAAACGACTATATTATTTTTTTATATAGAATAATGCAGTTGGCTCACCTCGCAAGAGCAACGACAATTGCCACAGCAGTATACAACAACGCAGACATACTGCCATGGCCATGGGCAAGATGAGACAAAAAAAATCACTTGACGCTGTACCGTTTTATAATAATGTCAGGTGAACTTGATAAAAACTAATTGGAAGGGGGAGCATTGGTGACGTATGGTGGTTAGAATATATCGTAAATAACAGGTGAATTAAAAATAGGTAATGTGACGTTATCAATGTTAATGTCCTTATGGTTGATGGAAGAAATTTGGGGTTTTGCTTTTTAAAAGCATAAACGTTTGAAATCCTTTTCCAATAACAAAACAAATCATGCTGTCAAATGAACAATGAAGTAGCCGTGAGCGAATCGGGGGAGTCGTTTGCACGACCCGTTGTTACTGTTCTGAAATGTGTCCAATCAGAGTGAGAAGAGGCGGGAGTTAAAACTCGTATGCAGCAAGCACGCGTGTTTGAGTATTTTGTTCCGGTCTATCTAACTGGCCTAACTAGCTGCTGTAGCATTGAGAAAAGCCAACAATCCCCTTGTTAAAATTAGTGGATGCTATAAAAGGACGTAAGATAGTTTTATGCCGCTCAAGTGGTGTGTTAAGCGGTGTCCATCGCTTTCATTAAAAACTGGAGCGCGGTGAAGTCAATTTAAGGGTAACTATTGCGACGATTTGGGTTGTTTTATCGACTTTGATACGTGTTGTTTTGTGTGAAGGAGCGACCTAGCTTCACTAGCTAACTTCAGTTAGCAATAGTTCGCTGCAAGATGCTAACTCGTTTTCTAATCGCATCGGTGACGCGCGTTTGTTTCAGTTAAAGTTCCAAACAACATCTTTATATCTCATTGAAATCCACCAGTATGAAAAATACACACATGTTTCGTTTATTCGATTTGCATAAGTCAGATGTGTGTGTTGGCTAATATTAGTTAGCAAAGTAGCGGGGCTTGATTGTTTTCCACAGATCACAACAAAAGGATTTCTGATAACTAGCTTGGTGATGCTAATGTTAGCTGGCCTAGTTGGATAAGATAGCCTTTATACATCGGCTACAACATGCATGCGTGTTTTTCACAGCTAGATTGGGCTCGGGGTATCTCAGAGGTGTACCTTATGTGCGTTAGCAACCTGGCCCACGCTAGTGAGGTGATTGTTGTGATGGGACCGAGGAGCAAGGCCCCCCTCTCAGAGAGCAGCCGGCCTGGAGGCTGTGCAAGCAGGCTAGTGGGTGTTAGCTATGTGGACATTTTGGAATACATCTCGTGTTTTATATACAATCCAGCAGAGTTGCCCTGGTTCTTTCGGTTTTTTAGCGTTTGTAAACATGAATGCCCAACAGCAGCGTGTGTGACTCTAGGTTCTGCACCGCGTTCTGTCACACCCTGTTTTGCTGACAAGTTTGCAGGTTTAGCTGGCTAGCGACATGTTGAACGTAATTGGTGACAAGCTCACCTAATTTTTGATATCTGCCCATGCACCTCACCGAATATTTAAATTTTTCCCATTGGAGGACTATTTGTATTTGATCTATTCATATAATTTGTCGACGAGGTCAATGTTGCATAGCGATTATTTTCTTTGGAAATCAGTTTACGAGGCTCTCATTTGTTGGGTCATTGGGAGTAGCCAAATAATGTTACTTTACACCGCGTTTATTGTTGAGTGTTTATGCACCACTTTCTTTCCAGGTGTCTAGATCTTCAGCCCACATCCTGTTTGCCCTGGCCTTAGCCCCGTCCCTCCTGGGTCTGTAGAGGGGCCACACCAGAGCAAGGGCCCAAACTGTGCCACCAGTTCCCCTCTGCCTCTGCGTGTGACTGGTTGTAAGGCTGTCTGGAGACCCTCGGTTCGCCCCACCAGGATGTCCTCCATCTTGCCATTCACTCCTCCTGTGGTCAAGAGGCTGCTGGGCTGGAAGAAGTCCGCCAGTGGCCCCGGAGGAGCAGGCGGGGGTGAGCAGAACGGACAGGAGGAGAAATGGTGCGAGAAGGCAGTGAAAAGCCTGGTGAAGAAGCTGAAGAAGACAGGCCAGCTGGATGAGCTGGAGAAAGCCATCACCACACAGAACTGCAACACCAAGTGTGTCACCATCCCGAGGTATGACCTTTTTGATATGTGACTTGTGATATTAAAGTACTAGTGACACTGCTCTTCCACTGTACAATGTATCCACATGCATTGTGTATCTGCAAGATCACAAATCATTCAGAATTAGGGATAACATGTGTGTTAACAATTCCTTGCTTGAATCCCTGGTGTGCAGCACCGATGAGGCATGGTTGGTTCAGGGTTGTCCTCTGAGATGAGAAGATGCAATTGGCCAGTTTGACTTTAACACCTGCAATCCGAGGAATGCTGTAGATGTGATGTTGCCTTGGGGTTTATTTCAGTGTATGGCAGTGTAAGGCTCACGGTTGTAGCACTCTCAGAAGGGAGACATGACAAGGAGGGAAAAGAGGATGTTGTCTTTATCAGCCAGCCAGCCTTGGTTGCCCAGACTCCTGTTCCCTGGGAACGGCATGTCACCTGATGCACTTCCCTGATGCTCCGCCGACTACCACGTCAGAGGACTGTATGTGTCCAGATAGCTGGTCCTTATCGCCTGAGAACTACACTAAACTCTTGTGTTTATGTTTTTAGACACACCGGCTAGCTTGCGGCGAAGGGAAATCGCGGCTGGCCTCTTTATTTGATTTAACTGAATGGCTCAGTTATGGGTGCGTGTGTTGCACAGGCGAGAGGGGTGACTGGGTAGAGAGAGAGAGTTGTTGCCCTAAGCTGGATGTTGGCACGTCTTGTGCTGTGGCTGATGTCTTCACCAGACCACCAGTTATTTGTATTCGAATAGTCTATTCTATACATCCTATTGGCTGATGATGGAGATGTGGTGTTTTTGATGTGTGCCACATTGACTAGCGGACACGCACTTTGGTCGTAGTCATTGTTTGCGACCCAGCACACGTTGACTGCTTCATAGTGGGCATCCCAGTTAGTCCCCAGTGTGAGATGCAGCACACTGTCCTGTCCATCTCCCGACCTTCAGAAGCAACTACTCTTTCTTCTCCATTCCATGTTTTATAATTTCCTGAACATGTTCAGTCAGTGTTTTTGAGAATGTCTGAAACTGGAATTGTCCTCCTCTTCGCCCTCCTCTCTGTCCCATTGTGTCTTCAGTGTTTGTTTGAATGTCACCAGAAGAGGTCCACTGTCTCAGATATAAACTGCTGTAGAGAAGAAAACCGTTTATTTTGGGTGTTCAGTACAATACCACAATTGTTTACGAGTGTTGTTTGTTTCACCAACAGTGTCATTGTGTTTGAGTGGATTCCATTGTTTTGTTTTGTTTCGTTCTTTACTTGCATTTGTCAAAAGGCTTCTCTTATTGTCGTTTGTCTTTTTCTTTCATTACACTCTAATAAAAGAGGCCTTTTAGTTGTTTACATTCCCCATACTGATATTTCTGAAATATCCATGTCCCATGTTTATCATCTTTTGTTTTTGTTTTGTTGTTTTTTTCTCTGTGCACAGCAATTGCTCTGAAATATGGGGACTGAGTCCACCAAATACGATAGAACAGTGGGATACCACAGGCCTATACAGCTACCCTGACCAAACCAGGTGACTATCCTTACCTCTTGTATGGTTTTGCATACAGCTTTGATGTGGGGAAACTTGTCTTTATAGTATACAGGGGGGGGCTGCGTGGCAGACATTGAGAACATCTCCGCTTCTCGCTCTTGTCACTACCTCCCCAACGCGATCCATCCATCCATCCATCCATCTCCCTCCCTCCCTCCCTCCCCCATCTGCCCGCCATACACATCCTCTCTCCACCTGTTTGTCCTGCCCCCCACCCCCCCCCCCCCCCCCCACCCTTCCCCCTTTTTCCCCTCCCGTGTGTCTTCCCCGCTTTTCTCACCACCATCTCCTGGTTGCCGTCCAATCAGATCCCTGGATGGGCGCCTGCAGGTCTCTCACAGGAAGGGGCTTCCCCATGTCATCTACTGCCGCCTGTGGCGCTGGCCCGACCTGCACAGCCACCACGAGCTGCGTGCCATCGAGGCCTGCGAGTACGCCTTCCACCTCAAGAAGGACGAGGTGTGCATCAACCCCTACCACTACCAGCGGGTGGAGACCCCAGGTGAGCTTGCGCTACGACACCCCCGACCTCGGACTCGCCCTTGCACGTGCAGCCGGGCGGGTTAAGTGCTAGATGCCCCCCCCCCTCTGAATATGGGTCGTCGCAATATGGCGTCCAAGCTTGAGTTGACTTCTCCGGGCGTTAAACGCGACATCACTGTTACAGTTGGTATTGACAATGTCTTTACATCTAAAGGGTAAAGGGGGGCATTTAGCAGACTCTTTTGTCCAAAGTGACTTGCAGTACACTTGTGGGGTTCGACATGTGGACAGTTGGAGGGGGATCAAGGGGATCGAACCGCCGACCCTACGGTTAGTGGACGACCCGCTCTGTCCACCCGCTCTACCCCACTGAGCTACTGCCGCCCCACATCTCTGTAATGCAATCGCCCCCGACAACTATCGCGTGCATTAAGTAGTTGATGCTGAAGTATTGTCAATCCTGTCCTGCCGTGCACAGCGTCTTGACTTGAGCTCACAGAACCTCTCTCCAACCCCCCCCCCCCTTCAGTCCTGCCCCCTGTCCTGGTGCCGAGACACTCCGAGATCCTGACGGAGTTGCCCCCACTGGACGACTACACCCATTCCATACCCGAGAACACAAACTTCCCCGCGGGCATCGAACCGCCGAATAACTACATACCAGGTAAGAGCTGGCCGGACTGCTGGACAGATGGAGTTCATCGCCCAGCGAGCGCTCATATCCAGCCTCAGCCTCTTGAATGATGATGACGGAAAAAACGATGCATGTTTTCATAATGGGATCCCATCTGCTTTAATCTTTGGTAATGCAAATAGAGGGGGATCGCTTTTCTTTTTAACATTATGTAATGAACGCGTGTTTTAGTTTTTCTTTGCTTGTCAGACAAAGCGATTAAATTGCTTTGATGGACATTTGTCCTTGTTTATGACCTTTTTTTTTTAGACCACACAATGACTCAAAGGGAAGCAATGAATTATTTTACGCAATACTGTTGATCTGTTTCTCATCACATCTGCCTGCTATTCTGCTGTTCAAAGTTGTTATATGGTTGGCCAAATTTCTTTTAAAGCAAAAGCTTTAAACAGGCTTGCGGTTGGAGCCGAGTTGGTCCTAACACTCCACCTCCGTAGGAAATGATTAACTTCTAGTATTCCAGCTCTGATCATGCAAACGTCACATGATCGGCAAAGTCACACTTCCTGATTTCCTCAAGTTGTTACAAAAAAAAAAAAAAAAGATCACGCTCCTCTCGACGGGCGATGACATCACATTGTTTCCTCACACTCCTTTCCACAGAGACCCCGCCTCCTGGCTACATCAGCGAGGATGGAGAGGCCAGTGATCAGCAGATGAATCAAAGTATGGACACAGGTACCCTAGACTAGCGCTGCCTGCCCTCGTCTGTCCCTCTCTGCCTCCTGCACCACGGGCCGGACACCATGGTGCCCGTCGTGTCCAACCTGTGCACATCCTCACCATGCTCACTATTGAGGACTGACTAACATCCACACCACCAAATCTTCACATGTCAATCAATCAATCAATCAAACTTTATTTATAAAGCACTTTTCATACATTACAAATGTAGCACAAAGTGCTTTACATGTTTAAAAGCAGCCCCCACCCCTGCCCCACCACAGCACATACACACGTACATACACTTTTTGGTAAAAAACAGACACACACACACACACACACACACACATGTGATAAACTCTTAACTGTGAAACGTAATGTTCAGCCGTGCCCTTCCATTTTGGAAATGTATTCATTTTACTCCGGGACTCCTGAGGGCCCCGCTGCTGCGTGGCCAGCGTCCTGACTCCTGTCTCGTGTGTCCAGGTTCTCCTGCAGAGCTGTCCCCCAGCACCCTGTCTCCAGTCAACCACAGCATGGGTAAGCCTGACCCCCCCCCCCCCCCCCCCCCCAGAGCCCACCCACACCTCAGCGATGGAACTGAAGCGTTAACTCTGTCCCCATGGGTGCTGAGCCCGAATATTACATTAGGGTTTGTCGGGGGAGGTATTCAAATCTCCATTGGGGATTCAGAATGCTTCGTCCTGTGCTCTTTAAGTGGTAGAACGCGCGGTTCTACCACAGTTTTGGCGCCGTCGGTACCACCCAGGCCAAGAATGTATGCACTCGTGGCGTTGTGGTGTGCTTTGGATCAGGTCCACCAAATGGCATCGATTGAGGTGGATGATGCATTTGAGTCGACGCGCCACAGTGGTACCACATGCTGGGTGCACGCTGTCTGCTACAACCACAACCAACATGGCGAAATAAATGTAACTCGGATGAATTCCAGTCCATTTCAGTCTGATGGGAAGCCAAAATATGGCGGTGTTGCCATATCCTATTGTGTGCGAACCGGCGACCCCGTTGCATCAAGTCATTTAGCAATAGTTTCAGTTTTTGCCCGACTTACATGTGCGGCTAATAACAATCCAAGCAAAACACGTCAGTTACAAAGTAACCCGCACCGCCAAGTTTCTGTCAACAGCTGGACGGAGTGCGTAGCAGCCATTTGATGGTTGGAGGAGTTCTTGTTTTTATTGGTGCTTTGTAGTCTCTCCTCGGGACGATCTCAATAAATCGCCGCCCAACTTCAACAGAGGAGCTTAAAAACGACCCCAAGTGCACGCGTGACAAGCTCTGCTCCCTCCCCCACCTACCTCCACCTACCTCTACACAGACCTGCAGCCGGTGACCTACAGTGAGCCGGCCTTCTGGTGCTCGATAGCCTACTACGAGCTGAACCAGCGCGTGGGCGAGACCTTCCACGCCTCCCAGCCCTCGCTGACGGTGGACGGCTTCACGGACCCCTCCAACTCGGAGCGCTTCTGCCTGGGCCTGCTGTCCAACGTCAACAGGAACGCCACCGTGGAAATGACCCGCAGGCACATAGGTATGGAGGCCGGGGACTTCCTCCGGCGGAGCGGTGCATTCTGGGAACAGTGGTTTTTTTATGTCAGTTATTTTATTTTTTTAATGAATAATTTATATTTAGTATGCACAAACTATATAATCCATAAGAGCACACACGCTGCAAGACGCACCACTTAACCCATTTCTCCTGTGTGATGGTTTTCAGGAAGAGGAGTCCGACTGTACTACATAGGTGGCGAGGTGTTCGCCGAGTGTCTGAGCGACAGCGCCATCTTTGTCCAGAGTCCAAACTGCAATCAGCGGTACGGATGGCACCCGGCCACCGTGTGCAAAATACCTCCTGGTAGGTGCTGGTTGAACCCAAAGGTCTCGAGCCTTCACGGCAAGAACTGTAACCACCATGAAGCTGCTGCTGCAGTGTAACGGCTTACAGGGCCAGTGGTGTAGAATGTAGTAGGAACTAGCTGCGAGTTTGCAGATTGCAACCAGCTGAATGAACCAAAACACGTCTGCATGTATTAAAGAACACACACTCACTCATTGAATCCACACGTGTATTGAGAAAGTATGTGAAACTCTTATTATAATTGAATCCTTTAAATTCATAGGATATAGGATATGTATCGGCAAAAGGATTGCGCCTCTTCACTGTGCAATATGAGGGTTGTCTGAGGGGGGATTAAGCTTCTCAGACCCTTCAGGCATTTCATATAGAACCTTGGTCATTATAACCCTCCTGCACAATGACGGTACTTACAAAGTATCACAAGTGGGGGCGTGGCACTGGGGATAACGCGCACCACGCAGTTCTGTGCTGCTCCAGAAACATTCCGGTGAAACATGGCAGCTCCCATATGTAGATATAAAGGGCTCGTTCTGAGGTTGTGACTTCTCAATCATATTGACATCACCATGCTGGATGTCTTTAAAACTCTCCTTATGCACACTTCCTTCCTAAGCACTCTTTTCCTGTTGTTGACACAGTTGTGTGTGTGTGTGTGTGTGTGTGTGTGTGTGTGTGTGTGTGTGTGTGTGTGTGTGTGTGTGTGTGTGTGTGTGTGTGTGTGTGTGTGTGTGTGTGTGTGTGTGTGTGTGTGTGTGTGTGTGTGTGTGTGTGTGTGTGTGTGTGTGCGCAAAACAAGACAAAAGCACTACGACCTTCTCGTGCGTGTCCTGCCACAGAAGTCTGGAAACATCCATCTGACTCGCACCTCTCCTTCTCCCCCCCAGGTTGCAACCTGAAGATCTTCAACAACCAGGAGTTTGCGGCCCTGCTGGCCCAGTCGGTGAACCAGGGCTTCGAGGCGGTCTACCAGCTCACCAGGATGTGCACCATCCGCATGAGCTTTGTCAAGGGCTGGGGAGCGGAGTACAGGTGAGCCCCGCCCCCATGACCACTGTGTATCATTCATTTTGGCGGACATTTTAGTCATCCGACGCTACTTCTGGGCAGGTAAGGGTTGGTAGGCCATCTTGCCCAACCCTCGGGCAAAGACGCCTACCCCCAATCTACCTGTGAGAATGCTTAGAGGTAGATTGGGATTGGCTTTCGTACCCTCACCTTTCCTGCCATTTTTAGTTGATCTTTTAAATGGGTTTCCAGCATCAATAGTCATGTATCAAAAGGATTGTTTGTATTTGTTTGGTTGCGGGGTGTTTTTATACAAGACGTGTGTTCTTGCTGAACGAGCATTACGTTTGACCCGTAAATCAGAACAGAAAAGTCTACAGTCGTGTTTTGAGACACAACTGCTTGTCAGACATCTCGGAGAATGTCGCCTCAGAGAATGAATGCAAACGCTGTGCATTTCTTTGTGTCTTCCAGGCGACAGACGGTTACAAGCACTCCTTGCTGGATCGAGCTGCACTTGAACGGACCACTGCAGTGGTTAGACAAGGTTCTGACCCAGATGGGCTCACCCTCCGTGCGCTGCTCCAGTATGTCCTAAGCAGCTCCAGAACCACCCAAAACGTCAGCCCATAACAAAGATCATGAAATTCTAAACTTGCGATTCCTATCATGGGGGAAAAAAAACTCAACTTAAAAAAAAAAAATCCCACAGAATGAATTTATGTTTAAATTGTCATAGTATTTGTGGCCCAGCTCCACCTCCCCTTTTAAACTTTACACACGCACACACATACACTTAAACACACTTGCACGCACGCACACACCCACACAAACACACATGAATCACACATACAGACTTCAGCATAGAATTTGGCACTTTGTTACCCATAGAAGTCATGCACCTTGTTAAATTGCTTTTCCCCCAAATCCTTAATTTTAGATCTATTTGTGGTACAAATGAGATGTATATTGGTTTTTAGTCCAGGAAGCGGGGGGCAAATACCAAAAATACCTGTGAATAGTTTCTCAGTATTGGAGAACGCTTGTACGAGTAACGCAAGCATGAAAACGTACATGAATTATGGTCCGGCCCGCCCCCAACCATTGTTCTGAACCTAAGTTTACTTTTTCTCTGGGAATCGTGGACCCATCTTATGTTGGCGATGGGGGGAGGAGGAGGAGAGGATGGCTTGGTGAAGAAAAAAAAAACGATGACCTTTTAGGTGGTGGTTTTCCCCTGAGGGGGAAACCACCACACTGTGTTTATGAAATTATATTGCTGATTTGACTTCACTCTCTTCATTATTCTTTTTAACTCGTTGTGTCGTTGTATGACACGCCTCTTAAACGGACGAATAGGAATGTTGGCCCACAAAGAAAATGAAAAAAACCCCTAAACAAACTCAGTCTGGCTGTAGTTTAAATATTTGTCATTATATGGCACTTAAGTCCCTTAGTTTATTGTAAATGCGCCCCCCTCCCCGTTCCCTTACAACACCCTAATCTGGCATGAAGCTATTGAGTTAAGGTCCAGGTTTTGCTAGGTGCACTGGGCAGGGACCAGAGAATATCAGCCGTCAGGCAAAGCTTTTTTTTTTTTTTTTCTTTAGTTTATTTCTGATTTCTTCTTTGTTTTGACATGACACTGGGAGTCTCGGGGCTCTGTTAGGTGAAGCATTAAATAAATTAAAAGGTCTCTCAGCGGGAGAAATTGAAGGTATCGGTTAATTTCATCCTGTATTGTTTTAGAATATATCCCCTTTCTTTTGCTACTTTTTTGTATTCTCATGTATTTTTATATATAAATATACTTAAGATTTTCTGTCATTCACTCTTTTTCTTAAAGTAATATTTTCAAGACCACAGCTGTTTTTAAAAGTCACATTAGAGAGCTTGGATCATTCCCTGTTGCCCCCCCCCCCCCCCCCCCCCCCCCCCAGAGCTCTTCAGTTGGGATTCGTTTCCGGCAGAAGCCTGTTGACCTGGTGTGAGAATGACTGCCCCACAATGATGTAGCCTGTCTATCCTTTTTTTTTCTTCTTTTTTTTTTTCTTCTTCGTTTTTTACCTATTACTGTATCCAAAGAAGTCTGGTGCATTTAAAGTACATGAAGCAACCGAAAAGGCGTACCTGCAACCGTTAAAATCCATTTTTTTCCGGGGGCACGTTGTAGAAAAAAAACTAAACAAAAAAAACTTCGTTCTAGCCGTTCATCTCCTTCACATTTTTCAAAAACCCTTTTTGTGACCTTTAAGTGCATATCCTGGCAGCTAAAGGTTAACCAGTTATAATTGACTCTCAAAATGTTTTATAAACATGGCAGTATTCCTTTTTTTTCGTTCTTTTTTTTTTTTTAACATCGGAAAGGAAGATCGAATGAGCCTACACACTGGGATGTTCTGTGTTTAATGTGTGTATTGTATTCGTTCCTGTCTATAAAATATACTCTGTACAAAACCTAATGAGCTTGCAGTCTGCCATTCTTGACATTATGTGGCTGTTGCAAGGTTTTTTTTTTCCGTTTTTTATTTTATTTTTATTTTTTACTTTTTTTTTCTCCCCACCCTCTCCTTTTTTTGATGTAAATGTGTTTACTTTGCGGCACTAGTGATTGTACTTTAAGTGCACCTAGTGAGTTTGGATTTGGGGAGCTGAACCATGTGTTAAAGGGTCCAGTGTTACAATGCTATTATCTCTTTGGCCTATAACATATGAATGTGAAAAAAATACATTACAATTCTGACGTGGACCAGAAGTACATATACATAACAGTAGTACAATATGTGTGTATTTAACAGTAATATTTTTTTTTTTTTCTTCCTTTTTTGCAAAGCAGTCAGTACAGTAGATGTCGCAGTTGTTTTACCAGTAGAGGGCGATATTGATAGAGCAGTTTCTTTTTCTGACCATAAGCTTCTCAGGCGTGTGGCATATTATGCAGACTTCATCAAACACTAATAAAGATTTTTATTCTCATGATGTGTGCTTTTTCAAATAAAGGTTGTGTGATATTGGCTACTAAATTGTCATGTGTGAAATTTGGATTTTTCGCCCCCCCCCCCCCCCCCCCCCCCCCCCACTAACTTGAAATTCACGTAAATTAAATTTAAAAAAAAAGAACGCAAAATCGTCAATTAGTAGTAGGCTATAACATTTCCCAAGAAGTTAATGTTATTTAATATCTGATTTGCAACCAGTATTGGAAAACAATTTCCGGGGACAGTAATATGGGTGGGTTTATCCTTTTTACATAGCCGTTATGCTATGTGTTTTGATTCCATTAAAACACAGGATCAGTAATTAAAGCACAAAGTACGGTTGACTTTTTTTTTAACACGTTTTTGCTATTTCCACGACTAAACACTATCATTTTGATAACTATTATATTTCTCCTTTTTAAATACGGGATCCAACCGCGCAATGTTTGTCCCTAACGCCCACCGTAGGCAACGTCAAACTTGTAAACGTTGTAAGATTCCAAGTGGAGCTACAGCAACATGGCTTTTACTTTATATTCTCTCATACAAGCAGCAATCCTGTGTGTGAATGCCGTCGCCGTATTACATGAAGAGAGATTCTTAAGTAAAAGTAGGTACTTTGTGTGCTAATGTGAAGTGCAGCTGTGTGTGCGATGTGATTTTAACTGGTTTTCATTTAGCTTCCAGCTAATCCATGGTTAAAGTTAGCTAAACAGGTCGGATAAGAGTGACGATCTCATGTGACAAACTAATGTTGTCTAACCAATGTATACGATGACATATTAGATTAATTGTGTATTTCCTATTATAGTTGGCTGGGGGGTGGACCAAAGCGTCGGAGGCTTCGGAGATGAACCAGGAGTCAAGGTGCAGGTGATGACCCTCATTCGATCCGTCAGAACAGTGATGAGAGGTGGGTTTTAGCTCCACACACACAACACCATACCCCAACTCAGACCCTGAGAACCAACATACTTAACATGTCTTGCCCTTCTCATATCTCTTACAGTGCCGTTGATAGCAGTCAATTCTGTTTGCATTGTGCTGCTGCTGCTGTTCGGATGAAGGATGACGCCCTTCCTCTTCAAGAGAACTTATCGGTGGCATCAGGAACCCGTCTCCATTACAAACAGAACCAACTCGTTGATTGTTGCCAGAACCCGGGCTCAGCGGCATGTCCCAACAGCAAGCCACTCCATTGTACAAATGAGCACCGACCGACTCATGTCGCGGTTTAATGCAATACATCTTATATATTTGATTTTTAATTTCGCTTCAGCTGTGGACGTCGATGCGGCCATGGGCTGCCTTCAATACAACATGCTTCAGTTGGTTGTACGTTTCGTAGCTGTTTGTTAATACAATGTTTTTGGAATATTAAATTGAGTCATTTTTTAATGTACATGCGCATTCTGGTTGTCCCTTACCGCACTTCGTACTTCCTGTAAAGTGGTACTATTGTGATGAGATTACTGTGGTTCTGAGTTCGCCAACGCCAAGTATACACGCGCCCCAGGTGTAGGTAGAACGGGGTCTTTAATCATGAAGAAGAATAAACATAATAAAAACCCGTTGTATAAACGATAGATTACGTCACCATGTGACATGTGGATACGGGTTGACGAAGATTTTTAAGCCGAGTAACCTTGACATCAAGATGGGAAATGTACAGAGCCTTGTGGCCGCGTCTTTATCTTTGAGTGCAGGGTATGTACTGTATGACGTGTATTCCTCTCATAAAGCCCTGAAATCCAATGTTGTGAACTACGACGACCGGCTGCCAGGTCTTGGATACCTTTTTGTAAGATATTTGCTCAAAGCTATTTCAGTGACTCGGGGTTCGACAATTGACACGACTCAAACCGACGTCTCATATACGGTCATCAACTGCAGGTAAGCTAATCATAAATCTCCATGTACTCCACAGCGACTACAATGCTATATGTATGATGTTAATGTCACGGAAACCTTCCCGAACCGAGGTGCAGAATATAACTGTAGTATTTCTCCCAGGCTTGAGAACCACTTGTTGAGGAAGTTCTGTGCTGCGGCAGGTTATGGCTGGGACTACCCAGACAGCGAATACAGAGACGTACCTCTGTGCGCCCCAGAAATCCTCTTTCTCAGGCTGTTGTTGATGGTGCTGACCTCATGCAACTTCGGCTTGAACCCAGCAGGTGCAGAATCCGATTGGAATCACATTTATTTTAGTCTTGTTAAACTATGTCTGCCAGTGGTTACTAACATTGGTCTCTTGTAGATGACACCTGGAAAGCATAGGCTTTTTTTATTGAATGGGATTGTGTCAAAAAGGTGTAAAGATAAGGAAACTGCCCTATTATTTTGGGCAGGAATGATTGTCTAGTGGTTAGGTGGCTTGAGCCTCAGCCGAAAGGTTCTGGGATTGATCCCCAATGACTGGAGGCATTCCTGAGCAAGATACCTAACCCCTATCAGGTTGTTCGTGATAAACATCCAAATACCAATAAAATAAATCACTCAACTGAATCATTGATTATTTTGGATGAAAGCCCACAAAATCACTGAATACTTTTCCCCCTTTTTTTTTGTTGTTGCGTGGAACAGGTCTGGTGCGTGTGCGGCAGACCCTGAGAACGCTGCAGCCCATCGATGAGCTGAAGAAGGGTCCGTTCACGCTGCACGCCCGCGTCCTGGAGTACCGGAACGTGGGCAGCGGGGCCGAGGTGGACATCTCCATGTCCGCCACGTCCCGCTGCGGTCAGCCGGTGTGGGAGAGCACCCTGACGCTGCTCTCCAGGGAACGGTTTTACAAGATGCCCCGGGGCCTGCCCGCAGATCACGAAAAAGGTCAGAATGTGGCAACAAACAGGAACGTGTGCAATTCTCAAGCATTGTTCTCAAGCAAGAACAATGGTTGTTTAGTATTAGTTTGAATATTGGTTTTTAGTTTTGAAGGAGTGCCATAATCTGTCTGTGTTCAACCTTTTTGTTTAAAATATAGAACAGACACACGCACGCACGCACACACACACACACACACACACACACACACACACACACACACACACACACACACACACACAGGGACGTGTAGGAGTCGGGTATCATCGCAAAAATCGCAGTCCAACCGTCTTCGTCTTATGTTTTTTGTTCCTTCTCCTTCGCCAGATTGGCCCGATAGACCCAACTCGAAGAGTGTAGCAATGAGAGTCCCGTGGAGCACCGGGCTGCGCTTCGCCTGGGCCTTCTCCGACTACTCCCCTGGTTCCCTCCTGGCCCTCCCAGCGAGGCTCCTGGGCCACAGGGCCCAGAGCTCCCCCAGCCTGTGGATGCTGGCCATCTGCCTGGCGGAGATAGAGAAGCACAGAGGTATACAGTCCAGCCGGCTATCGTGAGGATAAGACTAAGTGTATTTCTAACTGTGTGGGGGGTTTCTGATATTCAACAACGTCGCAGTACCACCCTTTTTATACTCTGCTGACTTTCTTACTGTATTAGCAGCAATGAAAGGTTTCACCTTCTTCCTCTTTGTGTAAGTCGCTTTGGATAAAAGCGTCTGCTAAACACCGTAAATGTAAATGTATACTTTTAATTGTGCAAATGATGTGTGCTGGAAGCAATGTTATCTGCCAATAGGCCCATCCATATTTAGTTTCTTTATCTACTTTTCCAAAAGTGCTGTATACTATTGGTAAGGGCCTTCTAAAAGCTGTACTGGCGATAAGCGCATCTCACGGTCCGATTCTCACTTTTTTGTGATTTTCGGCAGGGGTCGATGCCATCAGGCCTCCCGTCAGCGTTACCGTTCGGTTCCCGGAGCCTCTGTGGGTCCCCGGCCAGGTGAGCATCACGTTCTGGGAAGCGGTGAGAGAAGACGGGAGGAGGGGCCTCCGCTTTCAAATGGAGCGACAGGCCAGCTCGGTGACTCACGTGGACGGCTTCGTCTGTGGGACCTGAATCAAGACTGAAGCGCCGCCGAAACAGCGATTTATGGCCTTGAACTCCATTTCACTTTTGAAGTTTTTCCCCTTTTCCCCAACACTGAATGGTTGTCAATGACACTAGACAACATTGTCAACGTTATCTTTTCCATTGTTGACAACGTGTTAACCAATAAAAATGACGGATCTCAAACCTGACCCCCTTTTGGTTTCAGCTGCAGGGAGGCGTCTGCTTCTGTTAATTATTGTCATTCCAAAACACAGTCAGCATCGCTGAAGAACACCTAAACGTACTCTTCTTTCCCCTCGACCTGCATTGAAATGTGGAGATTTGTCTCGATTGCATGGGTACATATTATAACAAACAGAAGCCACTTTTTTAATATAATGATCTGAGCTTGAAATATTAACTGCAGAAGCCCTTTGATCCAGTCGATTATGTAATTGATCAACTTGGTTCACACCACATTATCTTATGAGCTTCGCCATGAATGGACCTTGCCAAGGCTGGCCTGTAGTGTTTAAATGTTGTTGTCGTTACAGTACCAGGGCACCATTACAGAAGTGAGAATGTTGGCAGTGATGTCAGATGGAGATGGCAGGCATTTCCATGTGGCAACATAGTATTGAGTATTAGACATTGACATAACATAAACATTGACATGACATTGACATTCGCCTTCAGGGTGAATTGTATACACCTTCAACACCATCTTTTCAATGCGATGTTATTTGTGAAATGACCACAAACGCAGGGGTGGCAGTTTATGACAATCATTTTCGGGTGCCATCGGAGCCCCTCCCTTGCAATTCCAACCAGGCTGACATGTTTGCTTTCACAACACTTCTAGCCAGGAAAAAAACTCCAAACCTGGAAGTTGCCTCTCCCTAATCTCTGCCTGGCTGAAAGATGATTTCGTTTTTGCAATGTATTCATTATTTTTCAGTAATTTTTTTATTTTTATTTCAAGCAATGATTTTTTTTTCCATTCTTCTCTATAGTACACTGCTCTACATGGTAATCTAAAGGTGCGTGTGTGTGAGGCCCATTTCAATTAAAATATTATTTAAAAAAAAAGAAAGAAAAAAAAGTGGGGTATAAATGCAAATCAACACCCATCAATTATCAATAGACCGCAGAAATATGAGTTGGACTTTAAAGACTGTGTGACTGAATGGACTCTTGGTCTGTGGACCAGCAGGTACTGAGTAAAGGGCCCGCCTCCGGGCCCTGCTGTCGCCGGGTCTCTGAGCAGGGTACCTGCTGGGTCCCATCAAGGCACCGGGTTCGGGTTCCTGCAGCGCCAACAGGCTGCCGTCACCGTAGGGCACCGTGGAGCCTTCCGCTGGGGTTCTGCTCTCGGTAGAGTGGATGTTTTCAGTCGGTCTACTGACCCTCCCTCAGATACCTAGCAGACAGCCACCCCGCTCAGTGCATTAACAACATATGGCACACAAATTATTGGCCCTATTCTCCCATGGCTTTTCCAATGTCCTGTTTCCTCAATGGGTACCGAGCCAAAGAGGAGTATGGTTTATGTGATATTCATCAGTTCAGTCCTTCCCTCTGGCTGTTATACAAACCCTAGTCGCCTTTTGGATAGGACTAAGCCATTGCATAAAGTGAACAAAACCTAAACAAAAATGAAAAGACAACAAAAGAAACCATTCATTGAAAAAAGGTTTACTTCAGAATCAGTACAGTGATAATAGTGGTTGAACCTGGAAAGTCCGTACCTTAAGATGCTAGCAAAAATAATTACAAAAATTGTCTCAAAATCTACAAATCCATTAGTCCCATTAGAAAAAAAAATCCCCATAAAATTAGAACCACAATATATATATGTATATACACATCTCTATACATTTCTTGATAAGAAAAAAGGTATAAATCCAGTTTGTATGCGTAATCTCTTTAGTAAGTTGTACAGCGTCTTGGGAGAATACAGTTAAGCAGGATCTCTCAAATGATCAGCAGCAAGTTTACCTCCCACACCTTAAATAAGTCCCTTTTAAAGACCAGCCACCCTGTGTCTCAATAAAAACCTTGGTAAGAAAAACAAAAATGCATTCGTTTACCAAAATATATACATAAATCGTTAACTTAAGTGGTAAAATCTGCTTAGATTTAAAGGCTCCTATGAACAGTGAATATCAAGTAAAAACTATTTTGTTGATGGTAGAAAAAAAAAACAATCAAATCAACAACAAGGCTCATTAAAACGTTTCCCCAAAAAATTCTGAAAAGGATTCCCTAAAAATCGCTGGACTCAATTGTAAATTCTCACTGTAGGGCATGCTATTACACATCAAGGTGAAAACTCCATCCACCAACGAAGCTATGTCTCTATGCAACCATGTTTCAACCAATGAAATTTGGTTACTTTGGTTCACCAATTGTCTCGCAGGTAAACAAAATTCCTTTCTTAGCTCTACCTCTGAACCTGTCAATCCACCAGATATTTGTCGTACATATTGGGCGAGAACTCACCTGCATTCCTCACATAGCAGACAGTATTACACCCAATAAGAAGAGTCCTCGTTTGTCTTGAGACAGAACCTGTCAAGCGTCTGAACATAAGTAACACACAAAACGCAAGCCAAATTAAGTAAGGATTGGCCTGCGGCTTGTTTCTTGTTGAAATGTGCATCTCGTCATCTCGCAAACTCAGGACTGTAGCGAGTAGTGCGGGTCAAGGGAAAGTCAAGGTAGCAGTCAGGGTGTATAGTAAGATGGAAATCGAGTAGTCTTAAGTCTAGTCAGGATTATACGAAGTTTGCTGTAAGGTTGTAGCCAGGTTGCTGTAATGGTGCTGTAAGGTCGTAGCTACGTTGCTGTAAATTTGCAGTAAAGGTGCTGTAGGGTTGTAATAAGGTTGCAGTAAGGCTGCAGTAAGGTTGCTGTAATGCTGATGAAAAGTTTTAGTAAAGTTGCAGCAAGGTTGGAGTAAGGATGCTGTAAGGTTGTAGACATGCTGTCTGTACAGTTGTAGTCAGGCTGCAGTAAGGTTGCAGTCAGGTTGCAGTCAGGTTGCGGTCAGGTTGCAGTCAGGTTGCAGTCTGGTTGCGGTCTGGTTGCGGTCAGGTTGCAGTCAGGTTGCGGTCAGGTTGCGGTCAGGCTGCGGTCAGGCTGCGGTCAGGTTGCGGTCAGGCTGCGGTCAGGTTGAAGTCAGGTTGCAGTCAGGTTGCAGTCAGGTTGCAGTCAGGTTGCAGTCAGGTTGCAGTCAGGCTGCAGTCAGGCTGCAGTCAGGTTGCAGTCAGGCTGCAGTAAGGTTGCAGTCAGGTTGCAGTCAGGCTGCAGTGAGGTTGCAGTAAGGTTGCAGTAAGGTTGCAGTCAGGCTGCAGTAAGGTTGCAGTCAGGCTGCAGTAAGGTTGCAGTCAGCCTGCAGTCAGCCTGCAGTCAGCCTGCAGTCAGCCTGCAGTCAGCCTGCAGTCAGGTTGTAATCATGGGGCGATCGGTTTGGGAGGCTGGCTATGGCTACATCAGCTTATCCAGTTTCGTCCTGATCTTCCTCGTTGTTCACCGTCGTTCATTAAGTAAAGCTCGGCTGTGATTGGCCATCGTCCGTCAGGTGCCCTCATCACCGGTCACTGCGGCGCTCTTCGGCGAGGCTGCCGGGTCCATGGCCTGACCTGTGCAAGGCGCCAAGGTCTGATCTGCGCCCTGGGCCACTGTCTGATCTGGTCCAGGGGCCACGGTTTGACCTGTGCCTGGGGCCGGGCCGCTGTCCTTGGGCCCCTGATCTCGACACTGACTCTGGCGCAGTTCTTCCAGTTCAGCAGGCAGGGGAATGCCCAGCTCCTGGTTGAAGGCCATGGCGTTGAAGAAGTCCTCCAGCTTCTGGAATGGGGGTCTGGGGGAGGAAAGGGAGAGAGAGAGAGAGAGAGAGAGAGAGAGAGAGAAAGAGCCAGAGGCAGAGAGAGGTTAAAATAGCAGAAGTCTATGACATGGGGAAACAATCAAGTCATAGGATTCTGAATGGTGAAACTGAGATGCTATCTCCTCTTGGTTCCAGGGACACTACTGAGCCGGCAGGTCACACAGGGTGAATACTGGGCTGCGATACACTCCTTTCTCATTCCTTTCTACAACATGTGTCCTCTCAGTCAAATCGGGGCAAACGAGGACAAACATTTACTAGTTCCATACAAACCACCAACTGCTGTTGAGGAAAGCTATTGGAACAGAATTTGGGTAATTTCGTTGTTGGTTTTGTCAATTTACAGACCTTGCCAATATTGATTCAAAAACAGTTTGCCCATTTGTGCTCATAAAAAAGAAAGAGAAACTTAAAAAAAAAAGATCATAGCTGAAAACATTCCACCAGTAACATCATGAATAAGATGCAGCGTATTCTTCTTCTTGAAACATGCAGTTTTTTTTTCTGTGTCTTGTGTAATACGTTTTCCTTCAAATCTACTTCTCAAAATGTATCTTGGTGAATAGTGCAGTTTCATTGCTCTTTCAACCTTTTGTGTAAAAGCGTTAGCGCTGCACAGACACACGCTGATGAATCGACTGGATGGCGACGGCCGAACCCACCGGTTGTCTGGTACCAGGTCACAGCAGGCCACTGCAAGGGGGAAGAAGCCAGGCGGGCAGTCCTCTGGAAGGAACTTCTCACAGAACTTCTCCACGTTCAGACCAAAGTCATTGGTCCTGGGTAGGCACTCGGGGTCTGCGTAGACCTGTCCAATGATCTGGAGAAGAAGAAGAAGAAGAAGAAGAAGGAAAAAAAAAAAAGTCAGTCCAGTTTGATGCCGGTTTGGGGGGGACGTCTTGGGACCTTCACCAAGATGCACCACAGCACGACACAGGAAATCATTCCTGCCTGTGGTCACCAAACTACACAACACCTTCCTCTGAGAGTCAGCCACTTAGTCACTTATCACTTTAGTGGTCACTTTTTAACTTGAACATTCACAGACTTCACTTACCCTTATATGCTATTTCTTTGAGTATGCTATTTACTTTCTACAGTGTATGCCTAGATTTATGTATATCTATGCATATTGTTACATATTTTTTTATTATATATTTATATTTCACTGTTATACACTCCTATACTGTTTTTTTTACTTCTATACTGTTTTAATTTTCTGTTTAACATTCAACTGGAGTATTTGTAACAAATGCAATTTCCCTCAGGGATCATTAAAGTATTTCGGTCTGTCTGTCTGTCTGTCTGTCTCTCTCTCTCCAGGCACCGGCACCGTCTCAGTCACACTGCGTTCGCTTTCGGGTTTCGGGGGTCGTCGTACCTCGCAGAGCACAATCCCGAAGGAGAAGATGTCCACCTTCTCGTCGTAGCGTTTCCCTGGAGATCAACGAAGAAGAACATGAGACGATGAACAAAACCAAAAAAAACATTGTCACATTGTTGAAATCACAGACGGAGAACCGGAGAACCGCCTCACCGTTCAGCATCTCGGGCGCCATCCAGTAGGGGTTCCCCACCACGGTGTAGCGCTTCTTGCGGTCGATGCGCCGGAACACGCGCTTCTTGGTGGTGGGCTTCTCCACGGGCGCCTTCACCTTCTCCTCCACGATGAGGCGGGACAGCCCGAAGTCGGCCACCACCACCGTGTTGTCCTGGTTTCCGGGGAAACAGGGAGCGAGAGGCGCACGCACACACGCACACACACAAACAAGCACACGTACACGCACATACACACACACACACATGCACACACACACACACGTGGTGAAACGGCGAGATAACATCATGCCTGGGCAAGGGAAACGACACGACACAACAAGCATTTCAACCAAAAAAAAAAAAAAAGGCACACGCATACAAGCATCAACATGCGCTGACAGGGAGCAGTGTTAGCCAAAAAATAAAAATTTGTGCCTTACCAGTTTGACCAGGCAGTTGTGAGAGTTCAGGTCGCGGTGGATGATGCTCATGGAATGCAGGTAGGTCTACGCAAAGCCACAAAAACAAAAAACATGAACGCGCCGAAGGAGCGACGATGATCCCTCGGTATGTCTCCCGCCTCAGCGGGGTTATTGAACACATTGTTGCCTCCGGCTCGGAGGAGGAGGGCGTGATGCCGAGGCCTCATGAACACAACAGGAACACAACACACGGCGACGGGGACAACACCGTGAACACTGGCACAGTCGGAATCACTGTGACGTTCTGATTCCGCGTGAAGAGAATTTAACGTGAACGCGGCAGCATCATGCAGCAATTCGGTACTTTCGGTCTTCTATTATCGACATACTAACCGAGTGCATAACTAACATGCTAACCGAGAGATAGACAAACACGATCGCCCGTGTTTACATAAGTGGGAGGCGGCGCGCAACAAAATGACGACGATAATGAGGGACGTCTCGGCGATGCCAGCGGAGAGAGGGATGGTTGCGGTGGTTGGATCGGCCGGACCGGTGCGGTCCCTCGAGCGGCTCAAAACATTTCCTGGAACGACGCGTCGAAAGAGACACTAATTGGGCCGGGAGAACCACTCACCATGCCAGACGCGATGCTCTTGGCAAAGCTGACCCGCTGCTCCCATGGAAACGGGTCCTGTCGGTCCCCATCAGCAGAGAGAGAGACAGAGCGAGAGAGGGAGAGAGGGAGAGAGGGGGAGGGAGGGAGGGAGAGGGAGAGACGGAAAAAGCAGAATAACACGTGAATGTGGGTGTCTCGCCCGCATCTCAAGAGTCCCATTCGAAGACCGTCCCGGGGGAAAGCAGAACACTTGCGCAACGTGAAAACAACAAAACAAGTTTCTCTTCAAAAACACCACACAAGGTCCGAGGCCCCTTTGATAGCCAGGGACCATATGATTCGCTGGACCACTGCCCGGCTGGGATGGGGGAGGGGGGGAGAGGAGAGAGGAGGGGGCAGGGGCGGGGGGGGGGGGGGGGGGGGGGGGGGGCTTCCACCTGGGAACACTTTCTACATGTACTCTGTTTCCTGGCCCAGCCCCCTCACATGCCAGCCAAACTATACAGGCTTTCATCAGTGCCTATGAGTTCAACCCAGGTCACCTCCCCCCCCCCCACACACACACACACACACACAGAGACAGACACACACACACACACACACACACACACACACACACACACACACACACACACACACACACACACACACACACACACACACACACACACACACACACACACACACACACACACACAAAACAGACAGAGAGCTCATTTTGAGGCAGCCTACATTTGTTCCACAGCCAGAGGGAGAGCAACACACACACACACACACATACACAGACACACACACACACACAGCGAGAGAGAGGCTGACAAGTGCATCCTACCATGTCTCTGATGAAGTCCTTGAGAGTCCCTCCCTTGATGTACTCTGTGATCAGATTGAGCCTCTTCTCCTTGTAGAGGACGCCGATGAACTTCAGCACATGGGGATGCTCCAGGTTCCGCATCACTTTCACCTGGGAGGTCAAGACGGGGTCATGGGTTACGGGTCACGGGTCAAGGGTCACGGGTCAAACAGTACAATTCAGCTGCTGGTCATCCCGTCTTCCACGCGTGGCAGAGCTCATTAGAGTGTCCGCCACAATCATCGCTCATTTGAGCATCCAGGGTGGATGGATGTGGGACGGGTGCCACCATAGCTCCGTGGTACAAAGCAGTGCTCTAAATATAAGGGGCTTCATTAGAGGGGGCGTGTGAAAGCAACTCTGTTAACTGGGTCATGAGGTTCAAGCCTCAACCTACAGAATACTGACCAGGCCCCCGAAGTATAGCAGGAAACTCACAGGGGGGGGAATACAGAACGGGTAACCCTTTCTACACGGATGTACATACATATACATATATAGGATGCAAGAATTACACATGTTCTTTAGGAAGAGAGTTCACTTATTGGAAGATATGACAACGATGATTCTTGTTGCTGTTGATGACATGATGCCACTGACCAGAGCACTCAACATGAAGAATGATCTGTCTGTCTGTTTGTCTGTCTGTCTGACTGACCTCCTTCAGGAATGTCTTCTGAGTCTCTTCATCACAGCGCAGTAACTCCTTCATCACCATCACCTCCCCCGTGGCCTTGTGGGTAACCTGCCAGATTCAGTTGACAAAATGCCGTTCACTTGTTTATTGTGTTAAATGCACGATTCAGACAATAAATGCATTAAAAACGGGAAAAAAAGGAAAACCAAATAATGAATTACTAAATCCAACTGATATCCAACTCAAACTCAAACTCAAACTCAGACCATAATGACATGGAAATAACAGAAACAAATATTTGCTCTGTGACGTTTTAAACGCTGGCAACGGCAAGGGAGACGAGTCTCTTAACAACAGCCGTTTCTAAAATGGCGGCCGTCGTCGGGAGGCGGCTCACCTTGATGGCCTGACCGAAGAAGCCCTTCCCTAGCACCTCGCCGTGGATCAGGTCACATGGGCGGAAGATGCGGTGTGAGCAGCTGCTGGAGGAGCGCAGGGACTCGGAGCGCCCGATGTCCCGGGACAGGAAGAGGTGCTCCTTGGGGGAGGCGGGCCCCGGGGACTTACAGATGCTGTTACTGCGCCTGGAGGAAAGATGGCCGCCGTCAGCAACAACACCGACGCAGACGCAACCGCGGCCGAGCTCTGCATCACCACACGCCCGAAAGGCATAGAATGACTTTATAACCCGTTAGCAAACAGGGATGAGACGGCACCCAGTCCTGCCCTTTAACTGTCTGCTGATGCAGAATCCGGTGCTTTTCTCGATCAGACCTTCACCAATAATGTGAGCAAGATATCTTTGGATACAAACATGCCAAAAACATGCAGAAAAAAACGAGATGCACATCTTTTTGTAATGATATTTGCATCCCCGTTGTATCCCTTCTGCTATCAGTGACCACAACCTTTCTGTCTGCCCAATGTGGCCCCCTATTGCACTCTTAACAATACACAGAGGGAGGTATTCCTCTTCTGTGAGTGTCCTCCCTTGGATTTGGGGTAGAGTTCCCTTGCCCTTTAGAAGGCTTAAGAGTGAGGTGGGCTCATAAAACGTGGGCCTGGGAGAGTGCAACTCATTTAGTAACAAAAGCCGTCTGGACAAGCCCAGAGGACAGAGAGCTCGCTGGCTGGCTGGCCGGCTGCTCCGCACTAGAGGATGGAGCATAATATTTCGAAATTATGCTCGGGTTCGGGTCGAGATCGGTCACATCTGTGGAATTTAAATGTAAAATGTACCCGCGCGTTAACCCGTGCATGTTGCGCTCATCTGTTTGTTGACATTTCGAAATGCCTCGCAGTTGTTTAATAAAGGCGGGCTTTCATGAACAGGGAGGTAAATGTGTCATTAGTATGAGAAAAGCTTGATGCGGGGCCGGGCTCGGACAGAAAATTCAGTCCCGAATCCGCACGCACCTCAGCGAGCGCCTCTTCAGGGTGCTGTTGTCCACCACGTCGGCGCGCTCCAGCACGGCGTCGGAGGGCGAGGAGAGGCGCATGCGGCCCGTGGCGGGGACCCCCATCTGGTCCCGCGGCGAGCCCAGCCTCAGCCGGTCCAGGCGCTGCCTGACCGGGTCGTACTCGATGAGCAGCTGCAGGGTCTGGCTGGTGCGGTGGATGAGGTCGTCGACCTGAGCGGGCCAATCAGAAGAGAGAGCACTTTGTTAAGGGCGTTTATTAAATGATGTGTGTTTATTTTTGTGAAATGCGATACACATGCTGATGTAGAATGGACAGTGAATCATATATTGGCTGGAATAGAAATGGGGACAAGAAAAGAAAAGGTGTATGGGTGTACTCTGCATCTTACTGGGAGAGTTTTGTCTCCTAGATCAGCTCTTTGAGATTATAGCTGTGATTAAGGGCTGTGAATAAAACCTCCACTTGGTTTTATTCACAGGGTCCTTTTAACTGGTGCCAACTGCTGCAGTGTTGTATGAACGATGATTACAACAAGGAAGCTATTCGAACACAGTTTGTCTAATCGTCCTACTGGCACCCTCATCCATCTCGAGTCCAAAAATAGAACGGTGCATGCCTTTGTAAGAAGCTGCTTGAAAAAAAAGACAACTAACTG
The DNA here is from genome assembly GCA_036785325.1 of Urophycis tenuis. NCBI lineage: Eukaryota > Metazoa > Chordata > Actinopteri > Gadiformes > Phycidae > Urophycis > Urophycis tenuis. The sequence goes on along the minus strand of JAXIVH010000026.1, from coordinate 3,734,405 downwards.
TAAAGTAATTTAGCAGACGCATTCATCTAAAAAGGGACTTACAGTGAACTTGGGTTTTCATCCTTAAATACATCTCATGAACACCAGGCATCTTGCTCAAGGATACCTACAGGTGGACTGTGGGTTCGAACTCAGAACCTTTATACTGAGACTCAAAGTGACAGTCCTAGACAGTCCTGCCTGATAAAAGAATGACCAGCACAAGCAAGGAACAAATCCTGTATAAACTCTGTTTCAGTGCGGGTGAAATGCTCTCAACATTCACAAACACAAAAAAACACACTCACACAGACACACAATCAACGTCGTCCAGACTTCTGTAGCGTCACGTCACAAATGAGCAATCAACTATTTGAACACGCTTGAACTCCTAACCTAGATGTCACAAGCTACAAACAATGAATGGGGAGTAATAATGACTTGCATAACGTGTCCTCACAACGCATTGCAGGAATATATACACACACAGACACGTTTAGAATCAGCCCTTGCCGAGCTACGATAGGAATGCACCAGGGTGAGACCAGCGAATACGTGGGAAAAAAATAGACACGAGGGGGAACAACGCGGAACCGGAATGCGTCTGATGGCGAATGCGGTGCCAATCAATCAACCGGGCCGGTTCCAGACGGCCGCTCTCTCTCTCCCACTGGAAGACGGCACAGGTGAAGGGAAGGCTCGGTAGAACAAATAAAAAGGAATGTGTTGGTCAACCCGTTCAGCTGTTGCACACCAACGAGGAAGTTGAGCATTGAAATGGAAAACCACAGGGACTGCAGAACACGCACACACACACACACACACAGACACACAGGCAGGCGCAAGCACACACACACACACACTGCAGGGGACTGCAGAACACACACACACACACACGCACACACACACACACACACACACACACCGTGTGTGTAATTGAGAGTTGCTTTCGCCGTTGCTGGTGCATAATGGCCCGGTGACATCACCTCACACAAAATGTCCCGCAATCTGAAATCAGAATCAGTGTGTGTGTGTGTGTGTGTGCGCGCGGCGCGCGGTATGTCATTTTGGCGGGGCTCGGCCTTTCATTGTTAGGCGGGCGGTAGGGAAGGTCGTGAGCAACGGCCCGTCTACGTCAAAAAACGCCCTCGTCTCAAGCGAACCCACCTCCTCCTCCACCAGCGTGGCACCGGCAGGCCGTTGATTTCCAGGATGCGGTCTCCCACGTGTATGGCGCTCCTGACCTCAGGGCTGATCAGCATTCCTCGAACCCTGGGGGGGGGGGGGGGGGGGGGGTGGGGGGGGGGGGGGGGGTGGGGTCAGGCAGAGGTCACGCACGGAAGGTTCAAGAAGGCGAAGGCGAGCCGTGAGCACGACGGAACTCGGGACGCACCTGAGAATCCGCTGAATGGGATGCTTAAAAAACCCAACCCCGCTAAAAAGGATTCCAGTGACGCGGCGCGGCGGTAATAATTAGACGTTGAACAGGACGCCAGTGCTGTGGTAACTGTACTCTCGGGCAAACAAAGAATTCAACAACACCCTGTTCGCTTGTTATGTAATGCGCAGGCGTGCACGCACGCACACACACACACACACACACACACACACACACACACACACACACACACACACACACACACACACACACACACACACACACACACACACACACACACACACACACACACACACACACACACACGCGCACGCGCGCTAATTTAGCAGACGTATAATTACGCTGAGAACAGGGAGAGCTGTTCTAACGCTCCCTGTAGAGAAACTACGAGAGCAGAACTCTACGTTCCTGTTGCCCTCTGCTTTTGCTCCGTTGTAATTTTCTGGCCACATTTTTGTCGTCTGACCTTTAGTCCCCACGTTGGCCAGACCGCTCCAGTTCTTCAGGTCATTTACAGTTATTTGAGTGTTTATTCGTCGTATTCCTTCCAATGTAGGACTGCTTCCCCCCCCCCCCCCCCCTTGGACTGTTGTGTTACATTGCCATCTAATGTGCTTTAACCCTTCCTCGTAGGCGTCAGCAAATCATCATTGCTGCATTCACTTTATACGGGCTTTGTGCCTTTAAGGGTCGGACGTGAGAGACAGAGGGAGACAGGGCAGAGTGTTGAAAGAGAGAGGGGAATGACACCTGGCATAGAGCCTCGGGACGCATACCGTTACACCCCCCCCCCCCCCGAGCAGTTGTCATGACTACTCACTCTTTGACCTGAACGCTGGCCACGCCGCCGCTGGCGTCCCGCAGCACGGAGGCGGAGAAGCCGCGCTTGCCGTTGGCGGCGGACGGCATGGAGATGAGGGTGACGGTGTGGGGCAGGGAGTCCAGCACCGAGTCCTGGGACAAGTGCTTCTCCAGCATGGGCTCCAGGACCACCTGCTTGTAGCACTGCCCGCTGCACAGGGAGAGAGGAGAGAGGTCGTCATGGAAACGGACTGAGCCAAGATGAACATGGGACGGGTCTAGTGTCTGACCGGAGGCCCTGGAGCGAGATGCCTCTGTCTCCTAAGTGACATGCGTCTTAAGAGAGAGAGAACCAAGAAAGAGAGAACCATACATCATTTAGGATGGAAGTGATGAATGAGTAAATAGCTAATGGGAATAGCAACGGTAAGACGCAGGAATAGTGAAACGGTAAACGTGAAGCGAAGGTTGATTTAAAGTACCCATTTAGTATAGTAATGTGTAATCATCATGAATGAAAAATCAGTTAAATACAAACTTCTAAACATGAATCAAAGCACAGCATATATTTTCAGTTATATGTCATGCAGTGTAAAGACTTGAAAATCAGAAAATTATGAACTACTATCAATCATTCTAATTCTTAACAAATAAGAAGTCGGAGAATGGTTCAAACTTTTGAAATCCTAAACAAAACACATCATGAATACAAATATTATGATTTTGTAGAATTATCTGAAAAAAAAAAAAAAAAAAAAAAAAAAATACAAAATACATCGCGAGAATCAACTATGCTGTCAAAGCCCGTCATGTCACCAGCGCCACACTAACCCACACCCTGCTGGGTCAGAGACACCGTAGACCGAAACCAGGCCTCCGATATGTCCCACAAGTCCACAGCGCGCGCGCACACACACACACACACACACACACACACACACACACACACACACACACACACACACACACACACACACACACACACACACACACACACACACACACACACACACACACACACACACACACACACACACACACACACACACAGAGTCTCCTGGTCTCCCTGTGTGTATACACAAGAGGGGGGGGGGGGGGGGGGTTCCCTACCAGTAAAGCTTGGAGCGTTCCACCAGGGCGTATGTGTCCCGGTCCTCGATCACCACCTTGCAGCAGAGACAGACGAAGCACTCCGGGTGGTACTTGAACTCGCCCGCCACCTGCAAACACAAACACACGGTCCGCATCTTCCTTCTGCCGGCATGGGTTCTAGCGCCGCCGAGACTCCGTCGGGGTACTGGGTGCATGAGTGCTGAGTGGGTGATCATCTGGTGTGTAGGTGTGTGTGTGGGTGTGTGTGTGTGTTATCATGAGTGGCTGCGTATTGTGGCCCGCCCCCCCGAAGGGCTGCAGGGCAAGGGGGGGGGCGGGGCTGTGACCGGGCGTCAGGCAACACCTGCATCCAGCCTCTCTGTTGTCTGTCTGCCTGTCTGAAACCCAGCCTTGATGTCAGCGGCTTGGACTCTGTCTGTCTGTAACTCACTCTCTCTCTCTCACTCTCTCCCTCTCTCTCTCTCTCTCTCTCTCTCTCTCCCCCCACCCCTCTTGTCGTTTTCTCTCACACCAGCCACATCACGCACGTTCCCGGCCAAGTCTTGCAACACTGTCACTTTCTCTTCCTTCCTTTCACATTGCTGGATGACTGCATGTCTGACTTTGTGGTTTGGTTTTAGGCTAAGGGTTTCTGGCGTTAGGGTTGTTCGAGGTTGTTGTTTTTTTTTTCTTTTGTTTTTTTTTCCAGTGACACACAAAAGGCCGCGTTCACACAGACACAAACAAACGCCGGTTCGTGACCAAAGCGATGGGCTCTCGTTGGCTTCTCTCAGCCCCACAGTGTGTGCGGGGCTCTCGGTCGAGGAAGAGTTAAACCTCTCCCACAGGCCGCCCCTGCCTGCATTCGGTCAACATTAACACATGAATGATCATACCAGCATCTGGTCGGCCACAAATATTTGGTATCTGTTCAATTTGACTATCCGGCGGCCGGGGCTCGTTTATTCGAGACGAACCAGTTCGGAGTGAGACTTAGCCCGGATTGTGATGGTTTATGCGCATGTGTATGAGCGCTTAGGCAGGGGGTAAAGGGGGCACAAGGAAGGTGGGAAACTCTGGGAGGGGGGGGGGGGGGTAAACACACAACCCACACATTACAGTGTACCCTATATTGTAGATACAACTATAGTGTATCGCGCCTAACTGACATATGGGAGGGCACGGACGCCAGAAGGAAGTTCAGCATTTCGTGGATCATTGCTGATTATAAGATACAATACGTAGCAGCAATGTATACCTCTTTCGAAACGTATCAACAACACAGGGGACACAATCAGAGCGAAATACATGCGATTTAAAAACACAATATTGCATAACGACGACACATCAAAAACGACGATGTGCCGGAACGTCAACAAAACAACCCGCCGCCGACGTCGCTGACTTCAAGTCGGACAAAGTCGGAGCTCTGACACAACGGCCGGCTTCCCGACACGGAGTACAGAGTCGGGGGCGCTCCGGTTTCCGGTTCATTCTCAACAGAGGTCAGAGGTCGTTCTTTCAGAGCTCTGTGTGTGCGCTGTGTTGAACGTCGGACGTGTCCCCGTATACAAACATACGAGTGTATGTCACGGGGGGGGGGGGGGGGGGATGTGCAATAGTGGAGCGGCTCCAGCCCCTCCTACTATCAGTGACAGTTGAACCCGTTCTCTTAGTCAGAATGCTGGGAATGGAAACGCTGTCACTGCAGAGGGAAGGGGTAAGCCAAACGTGTGAGTGTTTGTGTGTGTGTGTGTGTCTCTCCCGGTCTGTGAGGCAACACGTCACCACTGGCCTCGGTCCCAATAGCCACGGGCTCAGCCAGCTGCTGACAGCTAGTGACTAACGTAAAACTAGCATAGCAAAGAGTGCAGGTTAGCTGAGAGGTAATCTGGTGTTGGTTCCATATGTGCACCGCAGTAACACATTTTTCACACATATTTCAATTCATGCCGTATTGAAATATGTTAACACGTGTGTTTTTGCCTTTCTCTTGAGAGGGCAACATCATCTTTAGATGTCGGTGCTGTATAAACCATAATTGACACAGTGTCCATGGTTGTTGTGCAAGGTCAATTACAGGAATCAAATCAAATGACAGCAGACAATAGACATAACAATGTCTGTGGCTCATTGCCCTCCATCCTGAACCAGATTAAGATCCAAGCCGGACAAGGCGGCTTGCTTCCTACACATTTCAAGTTAGTTTTCTACTGGCGAATGCTCCCACACAAGCCCTCTCCTCCGAGAGGCCAGCGTTTGATTCTGTTTCTGGTTATGAGGTTACCAAGACAACACACCGCCAAAAAAAAAGAACAAAAAAAAAAGACTTGGCCACACAGCACCGTGAATCAAGATGGCAACAGAAAATGAGACGGCACCAGATTTGTTCTTTGCTTCGTGGCGCAAAAACAACAATAATTAAAAAAAAAAAAAAAAAAAAAAAAAAAAAAAAAAAAAGAACAGTCTCAAACAGTTCAGAATGAAATAATGCTGGTTGCAATAAAAGCCATAAAATTGTTTGGTTTGTTCGGGATGTAGTACGCTAATGTATGGGAATGTTCATGAAAGGGTGAGCGTAATAAGGAGAGGAGACCGCCACATTCCTGGTCCCTTTTTACTCTGATACCAAAACCATGAGTGTGTGCTTTATGAGCGTCGTAAAGCCTTGACAAGCGGGGACATTTTAAAAGACCCGAGATTTTTTCCGCTACGGTGGTGGTACAGGTGTTCAATCCTAACTTTTATTTTATTAGAGAACACACCCCGAGCGCACACTCGCTCAAAGTTTCCTATGTTTGACAGTCAATCTAATTTGTTGTCAAGAACTTATTTGAAAGCTTCCTTCTCTCTTCGTTTGGCCCTTGGCTGCTCATTATAGTTTTCTGACTGCAATGAGTAACACAGTAAACATTTAATAAAATACATATGTACAAATTATATAGGAATATATAAATATAGATATACATAGTGTGGCTGTAGCCTACTCATGCCAAATCACTTTTTCTGTACTTTCTGTACTTTGTGGAACTCATCGCAAAAAGAGACGCGGATGATTGATGCGCACGCAAATTTAGATAAATCCCCGAGAAAAAAATCAGGTCGCGGTCTATCAAGACGCCTGTTTTTGATACCATCGAGATTCGCTTTCTGCGGGTTGTGTTTGTGTTGAACACATGCCCTCCCTCGCTCCCTCTGATCTCAGAGAATATCGGATTTTTTTTTATTTTTTATTGCATTATGTTCGGCGGTTGTTGCCCCGTCGCCAATGGCACTGACGTGGAAGACATAAAGTTGTCATTGCACGAAGAAAGACAGCGCTGAAACGTGATTTAGGTAGCCTGGCTGACGCGTCACATCTC
>JAXIVH010000026.1:3684595-3727572 GCA_036785325.1 Urophycis tenuis | reverse complement strand
GTCTAGACCTTATTAATTCATTGTGTGCCCACTACCTGGCCTTCCTCATTTACAAAACCCCCACAGGGTAGACTCTGCACATGCTCCCACAACCTTTATGAATGACAGAACAAAGACCATTTTCTGTGTGTGTCTGTGTGTGTGTGTGTTGTGTGTGTGTGTGTGTGTGTGTGTGTGTGTGTGTGTGTGTGTGTGTGTGTGTGCTGTGTAGGTGTGTGCGTGTGTGTGTGTGTGTGTGTGGGGTGTGTGTGTGTGTGTGTGTGTGCGTGTGCGTGCGTTATGACGTGTGGATCAGTTTAACATTTGGCGTAGTCCACTGTCTAGTAGATCTGTAAGATCACAACTTGTAATGTTGATACTTAATATTCTACATCTACAGTTTGTAATGGCGTGTCAACATCCAGCCTGGTGATACAATGGGGTCCCTGTAATAGATCCACTCAAGGATGCATTTGAAGATGAATGAAGACAATCACATGTTATCCTCCAATGACAAGGACCCCTCCCATTCCCAGAACCTGACTTAATTATGGTTCCCGGGTACGAAGAGTTCCCTGTAGCTGGAACCGTGAAGTCCCACAGAGGAGAAGAGACAATTGATAAACTTGTTCATTTTCAAATTAATTGAATATGATCTATGTTACCCAGTCGTCAGAATAGTGGGCAATTCACTACTCATGTGACAAAGTGGGCTGCTCGATTTCCACAATGATCACATTGTGCATCCCGGCGCAGGCCCATTTCACGTGTTGTCCTTATGATTCATATGCTCTGCTTTAGTTAAATGGGCAGGTGGTCGCTGCGGGCCGCGACGTTAACACGTCTGTCACCGGGGTTTCGGTGAGTCATGGCGACGAGGGCCATATGGCGCTAATACACAAGGCATCCATGTGGAAGACCCTCCCCCTTGTGTTTGTAGGCAGTGTGTGTGTGTGTGTGTGTGTGTGTGTGTGTGTGTGTGTGTGTGTGTGTCTGTGTGTGTCTGTGTGTTTCTGTGTGTGTGTGTGTGTGTGTGTGTGTGTGTGTGTGTGTGTGTGTGTGTGTGTCTGTGTGTGTGTGTGTGTGTGTGTGTGTGTGTGTGTGTGTGTGTGTGTGTGTGTGTGTGTGTGTGTGTGCGATGTCAGACCAAACAAATAGCCTCGGGGCATCTCCCGCCCTCCTCTCCTCCCTGGCTGCGCGTCTGGAAAAGGCCGCATGTTAAATGAAGCTGCATCTGGGGGGGGGGGGGGGGGGGTTGGGGGGGGCCTGAGCCCCCGAGCTGCCGCCCCCGTGGCCCGCCTCCGTGGGCCTGGGCGGCAGCGCCTGGAAATTGGCCTAGAGCCAGCTGTTCACACAGGATCGTGTCCTCCTTCTCCTCCTCCTCCTCCTCCTCCTCCTCCTCCTCCTCCAACTCCTCCTCTTCCTCCTCCTCCTCCACCTCCCGCTCCTCCTCCTCCACCTCCTCTTCCTCCTCCTCCCCCCTCCACCTCCTCTTCCTCCTCCTCCTCCCCCTCCTCCTCCTCCTCTTCCTCCTCCCCCACCTCCTCCACCTCCCCCTCCTCCTCCTCCTCCTCCACCTCCTCCTCCTCCTCTGTATCGCTGCTTCGCGGTGGACAGTTTGGATGTGAACATTTACAGGATCGTCTCCTCCTTCTCCTCCTCCTCCTCCTCCTCCACCTCCACCTCCACCTCTTCCTCCTCTTCTTCCTCCTCCTCCTGTGTTGCTGCTTCGCGGCACGACGGTTTGGATGTGCACGTTTGTTTTTAACAATGTGGCGCGGCGGTCGTTTTGCTGAGGGCAATCAAAGCGTGGAAGCGCACGTTTGAGCGGAGCCGTGGAATTCCGAGTGCCGCACGTTTTGACTACGTTTCTGAAGAACAGCTGGACGGATTGCGGAGCTCCGGCAAGCAGAACACAAGGGTTATTGTTTTTAGTTAGGGGTGGTGCAGAAGAGTAGATTATTCTGAATTCAGCACGAGAACTTAAATAACACCAGTCAACCAGAGTACACAGGTCAGATTTTTGTGAGATGACGATTTGTTAAATTAAGACGATGACAAGGAACATCTGGAACTCAATAATAACCAAGATGGGGAGTTTTATCCCTAGCCCCTAATGACTCTAGATTCGATCTACTGAACTCTCCCTGAAAGGATGATGTCTGTTATGAATGAAGATTTAACACGAAACCATGCCAGTCCATCTGTGCCTATGATTCACTTTAATCCCAGTTGTGTGTATAGTGGCTGTGTGTGTGTGCGTGTGTGTGTGTGTGTGTGTGTGTGTGTGTGTGTGTGTGTGTGTGTGTGTGTGTGTGTGTGTGTGTGGCTGGCTGGGGGGTTGTGGGTCTGTGTGTGTGTGTGTGTTTATAGATGTGAGGGTGAGAGACTGAACTAGGAGGCCATAGCAAAACAATAGCCATACTACAGATCCATTAAACCATGTGCATCACGTTGTTTATGCATATGCACATTCGTTTGATTGCACTCAGCGCACTGAAGATTTGTGTTTATGTGAAAAGAAACATCCACCTCGTTCCCTAATCCGGCACATTGATCCGTTTGTGTTGACTCTGTCATTCATTCCCGAAGGTCCAACCTCATCTTTGCATGTATGTTAACCTTGGGTTGGCTAACAACGCTATCCAACCCAAACCCTTACTGCTCTAAAACATGTACTCAACATACTGCACTCAAAGCGCAGCATGTGAGTAGCGTGCAGTGTGTTGAAACACAGCGGCATTAGAATCTAAAACACTGCCGTGTTTCTAACACACCATTCAATACACTGAAAGTGTATCACAGGGGCAGAGTGCTGTCTCGCCAAAGCCGATGCACACGTGGCTCATGTCACATTTAGGAAAAGATATCAATGGCACGGGAGGTCAAAAGGGAACTGAGATCCGGCGATTGATCGGCCAAACGACCGGCAGCCACGATGAGGTTGTAATTAGTCCACGGTACACTCGATCAGGCACGGCTGGAATCGAGTGGTTGAAATAATTGTTGGAGCTGGCGACTGTGGACACATTGATCCCGGGGCCCGATGCTGACTGGGATGTAAGGCAGCCATCTTGGAGTGTAGGCCTACGCAATTCCCTTTTAATCCTACCTGCAATTTCGTGAGGATTAAGCATGCTTAAAGACAGCGCGACACTGTCAGAGAGAGACTGAGATTACTCTGGCCATAATGTGTTGTCAGTAAACGTCCTGCGGCTAGGTAATGCCCTTGTGGGCAGTCAGCTCATCCGTTCTGCTGACAGGAACTCTGTGCATACATAAACACAGTGGTGAGGATGATGCGGTCAGCGTCTGGTGTTCCTGTTGATCTACTAGCAAGCGACTCAAAAAAAAAAAACGAGAACTACATGAGAAGCGAGGGGGGGGGGGGGCTTGTTTTCGGCATGACATTCACAAAGTGCATGCGATCGCTTTGTCCATCCATCAGTTGTTCCACTCCACTCCCTTGTACAGTTGTTTTGCCTTTCGTTTTTTGAGATGAATTGTGGCGCAAGACCGCAGGTAGACAGTCCAATGGGTCTCTGAGGCACACTACAATACACATGATGGGCTAGAAGCAGGAGAGCTTCTTATGTGATAATATCACTGGGATTCCACTGCGATACAATTTAAATATTACATGTAACGGCTGGAGAGGGAACCTGACACTATAATGGGACGACTCAACCAGACAAACGACCCTGCAGAGTTTTCTCATCGGGGATCAACCGAGATGTTATCCTGTGTTGTGTCTCCGCTTGGAAAAAAGTGTGTAAAGTGAAGCGGTCAATGCAGGCCGAGTGCAAATCCAGTGTTCAATGCACGCTGTGTGCTGTGCACATAGTGCCCGGTTATGGTCGCCATGGGCACACGTTCTTGTTTCATTGATCGTCAAACCCACCGCGTGCGCTACGGGAACGTGGCTCGCGGATCGAAACAGACGACGTTGATTTTCAGTGTCGCTTGTCATGCTCTCTACAGCATTCGCACATTCCTCCATCGAGTGAGCGGCCACATGCAAAATTATCAATCGTGGAAGAACTGTATATTCCGCGAATCTAAATAACATCCTCTTGTTATTAATCAGCCACCCACGTTTGGATGCAAATATACTTTGCTCGCCCACAGCGCAAAAAACACCTTTTTTAGATGCGGAAGCGACTGTGTGGTGGTGGTGTTAGGTGGGGGCATAACAGAGTGAGGTAGAAATATGTAACAATGGACATGCAAAGTGTTAATCTCCTGTTAGCATCTAACACGTTTCAAAAAATAGATGTACCCTATAATTACAAAAAGTGCATATCCTTCTTCTTCTGCGAACTGCAGTGTTGTACAGTATTGACCCTTCCCAGTAACAGTTGACCTACCATTGAAGGTGGTGTCTAAAAGCTCACACGGTAGCATTCAGCCTTACAAAACGGACCATCTTGTATAGTACAGTACAGAAAGCGGTCAGTGTCGAAATAAAAGTCGAACAAAACTAAAAGTGGTATATAAGAAACATTTCCAGGGTTGACTACCGTGGTCTGAAGGCATCTAAACATTTGGACCAGTGTTGGGTGGCAGGAGCCAATTTAGTGACACAATAACTAGGTTTTGACGCATGAATGAAACATTTAGGCTGTTACTACATTTCACAACATGCAATAGAGTTGCCGACATTGTTTTTTTGTGTCTGAGATTATTATTAGGGAAAATACATTGTACCGGTTGTTGATAAGATGATGTTGAAATAATGTTTTTCAGATATGAAAGGAGGAAGCTCTGATGTGTGAAGTGGAACGCATGTCTGGGAGACACCTTTTGTGGATCTGTGTAGTTTAGCAAGCAAGCAATTTAGCAAGTCATTTGCAACATGTGCGAAACAGGATCAGAAGCAATTAACAATCAAATTGATATTCAGACAGATCCCAGTCAATTTAATTGTTGCACTGTTGTGTTTATTTAGAAATTGTGTGCTTTGATGAAGAAGAAGAACCCCTCCTGTACCACTATTAACAGAAGGCTTGCGTTAAAGGTAAGATGTCTAAGAATCAGAAATTCCTTTTCATGACTGGTACCTTTGGCCAGTAACCTAAGTGAACTGCAGCATCCCCAAAACTAGAGCATCCAGAGAACCAGAACAGACATTTCTTCTGTTATCCATGCTTGGAAGCCCGCCAGTTGTTCTACACAACCGAGAGTCGTGTGCAGGAAGGTCTCATTTTTTAAAGGATAAATTACAATTATTTTGCCAATTTAAAGCGATTTATGCACATGAAAATCCAAAGGGGGAAGATGTTTGAAATTCGCCCGTTGTCTTTGCCTCCGTGTGGCGATGGGAAACTTGACCTGTCTTGTGTGGTTGGGTTGTGTTTGATTATTTATAGAGAAGCGTCTTTGTTTGGGAAATGTAATCTGCGTGATGAGGTGAAAGTAAAGGGTATCTAATTGTCCGAGGTAGTGGGCGGGGTTGGCCCAGCGCTGCAGAGGAACCACAACTCATCTTGAGCCGCTTCTGCTTTTATGTGGAGAAAAAGAAAAGAAACTTTGATCCGGTAAACGAGAGGTTTCATCAGCTTGTGAACTTTGCCTGCACAAGGTGCTGTTTCCTCAATTCCTGGCTTCATTGATAGACATTATTAGTAAGTCGGACCACTAAGGAAACTCAATGTCATTGAAAGTATAGCGCCAATACTTCTTAACACACACCAAGAATAAGAGGGTTTTTTTTTTGTATTTCTAAACCAACCAAGAATAAGCATTCTCCGCAAAAAAACAAAACAATCTGCAGTACAAATTCTACGAGCTCATACTGTAGCTCGGAACAATGAGGTGTCACGTCCAAAACAATTTGATTTGACATTTAGTGAAAATAGCTAAGAATGTCAATTGCATGTGGAAAAGGAGCGCAATGTCAAAATGCAGTAGTGAAAGCAAGTGGGGCTGGAAATGTTGTGCAAGGGTTCAATCAGCTGATAAGCAAAAAAAAAAAACGAAGCAAAAAAAAAGTCCCACGTGGGTTTTGAAAGAGGAATAAAAGGCAGAAAGCAGGGAAAGAGAGAGGCTTTATGTCACTGCAGTGCATCGTCTTGGCAACGGTAGGCTGGACTTTTTTATTGACATTTACAATCATTCTGAGCCAGACGCATGAGCGCAAATTTGCGATAATAAGGTAACAACACTTGTAAACACAAGTCAAACAGCCTGTCATGTCCCTTAATGAATATGTGTAATTAAGCCTAATTGCAGTTTTAAATAGTGTTGGTTCCATCCATGAGTACATCTCTGAGCAAAGCAGGCTCACCAATTCGCTCATTTTAATTCACGTTTATACATAGGATTCTATTTTCATAGCTGGAAGCTGTTCGTTAAATATCACTCGCTCAGTTCAGCATCCTTGAAATAGTCGTGTAGTCGTAACTGCATTCACAATGCAGTTAGAACATTCACAGTTGAGTAGTTCATTGTTTTTTCAGGACAGAATAAAAAAAAAATCAATGTCTAAATTTCATGTATGAGTTACTATATGCCCAAAAGATATTTACTGTACCACATGTGTACAGGGTGGTCGGAACTGAAATGTTTTGCTGAAATGTGTTTTTCTCAAATTTTTTTCCTCAGGAATTTGTGCCGTCCTATATTCCACCATGGACTTTACGGAGGACCTAAATTACGACTACCAAAACGGCACTTACATTTACGACAACACAACCGTGATCCAGGAGACCATTTCTTGGCCCGACTCATACAGGTGTTTCGAAGATCCCACCTGCGCCACCCTCATCCTCTTCAACATCGCCATCTTCGTGCTGGGCTTGGGCGGCAACAGCGTGGTGATCTGGATCGCCGGCTTCAAGATGAACAAGTCGGTGAACACCACCTGGTACCTGAGCCTGGCCATCTCTGACTTCATCTTCTGCGCCTGCTTGCCCTTGGGCATCACAAACTTGGCGTTGGGGGAGTGGATATTTGGCAAGTGGATGTGCAAGCTCACCTCCTTCGTCATGTTCCTCAACATGTTCAGCAGCATCTTCCTGCTGGTGATCATCAGCGCCGACCGCTGCGTGTCTGTGGCGTTTCCCGTGTGGGCGCAGAACCAACGCACCATCGGGAAGGCCTCGGTCCTGGTGGTCCTGGCCTGGGTCCTGTCCGGCGTCCTCAGCCTCCCCAGCATGGTGTTCCGGGACGTGTCCTACCACCTAGGGGTGATCATTTGCCACAACAATTACGGCGCGTTTCGCCACGGCCACAAGTCCGTGGCGTGGACCCGCTTCCTGGCAGGGTTTGTGGTGCCCCTCTTCATCATCGTCGTCTGCTACTCCGTCATCATCTGCAAACTCAAGAACAATAAGATGACCAGATCCAACAAACCCTTCAAGGTCATGTCGGCCCTCATCGCAACTTTCTTCGTCTGCTGGCTGCCGTACCACGTCTTCATCCTGCTCGAGTTGAAGAGCCAGGATTACAACGCGGAGCTCCTCACCATCGGGTTGAAGGTGGGCGCGTCCGTGGCGATGGCCAACAGCTTCATGAACCCGTTCCTCTACGTGTTCATGGGCAACGACTTCAAGCAGAAGTTCAAGAGCTCCCTGCTCTCCAAAATGGAGAATGCCATGGGCGACGACGGTCGCACCGTCAGCCGCTACCTGTCCAGGTCCAGCTCCTTTGACACCAGGGCCTCTACACACATTTAGAGGGCTTAAGCTCATGTACGTAAAGATAACGAGAGACGACACTCAATTCTAGTCTTTGCATTCCGACAGCCATGGTTTTCTACCCGTAGTGCCTAAACGTCGAATACGATATTTGATTTGTCGTGTGAAGAATGTAGATGGGGACAGGGCGTAGTTGCTACCGTGTTTGGACCTTCGGCCATAAGGTGCTGGGTTCAAAACCTTAATGTACACAGCCTACCTGTATGCAAGATGCCCAACCCAGATCTGCTCCTTAATGACCTGAATCTGCACTCACTGTGAGTCTTGATTGGATAAAAGTGTGTTAAATGTAAAATTAGTAAATAGTTGTTCAAATATGTCTCAGGTAGCCTAATGTTACCGCTCGTTGGTGTTGTATAGAGTTGTATACTTAATATAATTGTGTGCAGGGGTGTGAGTGAAATGTATACTTTACATTTGAATGTCTTTATAACCATATTAAAGGAAATGTGGATGTTGGAATTTTGTGAAATCATTATTTCTATTTTCTATTAGTATGTAAGGAAATCAACTCTAGTCTAAAATTCTGTGCTGTTCTTTCTGCTGCTGAAAAATACGGCAAGGAACATATAGTTCTACTTGAATATGAGAAGTATAGAAACTATAGAAATCATCCTCTGTCTTGAGATGTTTCATTATTGTCTTTCTTGGATCAGATTATAACTAAATATATTAGTAAGTCAAACACCTCAGCATACTGTATTACTTGGTTACAATTTCATTAATGTATAATGTAAGTTATCGTTATATATGCTAAAACTATATATGTGAAAATGTTAGAAATGATCTATTAGGTCAAAATAGACCCGCTTTATCAATTGTTCCACCTCTACTACACAATACAATTGCTTTTCCCTCTATTAAATCTTATATCATCAAAAAGTCCATCAATTGTTCTTTCTATCTTTGCATCAACTAATTATATATTTCTGGGTTCATCGTCAAGTAAAAAAAATAACTCAAAGAAAGAGCCATGAATTCTAATAGACAGTGATCATAAAGCAAATACAATTCCTCATTCAATTTGTATGAGGAACAACCTAATGTGATTAGTTGAATAGTTTACATGTAGTTGAATGGTACATGTTTACTATGCCTTACTATGCCTAATATTTGTTTTTGCATATACAGTAGATATGTGTAGATACTAGTTGTTATTTTGTCTTTAAAATATTTTTCAGTTACTTGAAGCTTGGCATTCTAACATGCAGCCCATAGCTAACTTATTATAACACAAAAAGCAAAAACCTTTTGTGTGAAAGCCCTTAAAACCATGGAATTACAGTAGATTCATGGGAGCTGTATTTGTATCACTTGGAGAAAATATAATATAAATATAATAACGCTTTCTCCTTTGACAACAAACAAACAAGTTCATGTTCCTCCTTCATATACTATTGGCCTATCATTCATGTATTCTAATGAATTAATCGTAATTAATTAGTTCTCTCCTATACGTAAGGATTTAATCACGTCACATCACAGTACACGGGTGAATTTACCTAATTAGAGTGTTTATTGGGCCTTTATCACATTACATTCATCCCATATAGAAAATACATTCACATGTGACACCCTTATGCAGACTGCCAGTCTGTCCATGAAAGCAAGTTTGACTAAAGCTGAAAGCAGGTGTAAAAATAGAAACAATATCTCGCCTTACAAAGGTTATGCTGTTGTCCTTTTTTTTTTAAATGTTTAAAAATATATACATGTATAGTATACAGTATATGGAAGTCCTTTAGAAGCGTGTGTTTTTATTGAAGCATACATAGTAGCAGGTTACAGGTACAGCGTTAAAAGTGCCATTTTAAAAACCCTTAATGGTGTGCATTAGGCTCGTGGAGTTGTTTGGATTTGCTTAAGCTACACTAGCAGTTGAGAAAAAAAACCTTTAAAAAAAATACAATTGTAATCAAGAAATTGGATGTCATCATCATCATTTTTTTTTTAACCTTATGTGCTACAATTAACTTGGGGAACTACCAGAAGTGTTCTTAAATCTATAGGTGTTCTGAGACATACATTCAATCATAATAATAACATATAGGAAAACGTAATGTCAAATTCCTCAGTGGTTTTTGGGGCACGTGGTCATGCACAGTAAATGCAATTGAGGATAGTCCAGTGAAGAAAACATATAACTTAGCTGACATGACAGCATGACTGCAAATCAGAAAATAAAAATGCTGTATTATCATCAGTTCTGAAATTCCCCTGATTTAATTGGTTCGGGTATCACTATCCTTGTGAGTATAGGGTAATCAAGAGGCAAGAGTTACATTGAAGAACTGAGTACAAATACAACCATCATCAAGGGTAAGATGCAGGTTAGATTTTTTTCACCAGCATTGGGCCTTTAAATACAGCATTAATCTGCAATGTATAAAATAGCATTTTTCATAGCTGTGGCAGCAGCAGACATCTTTTCAATTCTATTTTTCACAAAAATAAAGTCCATATTATATTCCATACAGTGTTTTAACAAACCTTTTGTATTGCATTTTTTTCCACTATGAATATGAATCTGTCGTAAAACAGAGATTTGCCTCCCGCACCCCTGTAAGCAAATCTACCTTCTTACTAAGGCATTGTTGCAACAAATACTCCTCTTCAACAGTTCCAGTCAAGACCTGCTCAAGTACAAGTACTCCTTTCTAAAAAGCCAAATAATAAATAAACATTGAGCTGCTAGTATATATTTCAACAGCACCCATCACAAAAGAAAAGTGTGAACTACGGGATTAAAACTAAAACAGAAAACACAACAGAACAAGTGATTTAAATAATATGTTAAACAACAAAACAGGGGGAAACCAAACCAATCAACGTTAAGAGTCCAAAGACGACAGTGAAAACGCGCGGGGGGGGGGGGGCGCATCTTGTATATCATCTCGGCATGTACTCCATGGGCACGCCTGACATGTTCTTTGCCTTCAGCGCAACATCCACTGTCCGGATCAGTTTGTTGATGTCCGCACGCATCTCCGGTGTGTAGGGATCGTACTCGAGCTTCCGCAGTCCCGACCGCTTGAAGTTGCCGTCCTTCTGGCCCTCCACGCAGAGCAGGCGGTCCTCGGACACCACGGGACCCAGGAACAGGACCATCGCCTTGAGCTGGGAGAAGAGGTCCCGTTTCAGGTCCTCAAAGTGAACCACGTGGACATGCTTCCCGTACTGCAGCCAGTCCAGGGTGTGGGACGCCCACCACGGAGCGTAGTTCTTCACAAACTCTGGCCACTCTGGAAGACCACAGGAGAGCCATTGGTAAGCATTAGCGCTAAGCACAGGGATAATGCACAACAATACAAACATCAGGCTCACCTTAATATCACCAGAACAATTACCAGAAAGCAAGAATGCCAAGAATTTAACAGATAAGCCGGAACATGAGCAGAATGATAACAGGGTTAGAGAGCTAGCTAAACCTAAATGCTAAAATCTACACAATGCTAACATCTCCAAAAAGCCAGCATTCACTTGAGAAATAACTCCTGCTTCCCCCTTTCAAGCTATCGGATGTAGAACACAAATGGGGACACAATGATAAGCTAGATTTTCCTATCATGTCATGGAGCACAATTTAGCCATCAGACACAATTTAAAAGCCAGGCTTTAAATTACTCAGCCCAAGCAGACATAACTCTAGTTGCAAATGCATTAACTAATTAGGAGAGCGTATCATTTATGAATTATTAATCAAAGTGAGGGGCCTGCTGATCCGGCTTTTCACAAACTCACAAGGGAAACTATTTGTGCCAGAGTTAGCAGACCGACCTAACTGGAAAAAAAAAAAAACTGCTGATGTTCCCGTCAAATGTCGGTCTTGCCAAAGACACTGCTTTGCTACTAACTCTGATTTGACCAAACAATGCAGCCAAAACCGATGTCAAATGCATCCACTGCAGGAACAGAAAGATAAGTCATCTAATCACTCACCTGTCATCTACCATACAAGGTGTATAGCAAAATAAACACCAAGCGGCTTTTCCTCTGATATGTTGGCCAGCATTGAGAAGCAGCAATACTAGTGATTTAATCTGCCTTTCAGCAATGGGGTGAGTGCATTCATATTATTAATCGTCTTGCAAAACCACAAGCCAATGCACAACTGAACAGGGATGTGGAAGTTATTTTCAAAATGTAATATTATTACATATTATTACTATATTAATACCAGCATCTGAACCAGTGAACTCCTCGCAGCTTTACTCGTTTCTATCCTCTTCGACCTTGACCTCACAGCAGCCTTTGACGCTGTATCCCATCAGCTCATTGGTTTGAATCCTACCTTGCAAATTCAGTGCAATTACAGAATTACCTGTTTACCATTGTTTATGACATAGTTGTGCAGGGTTCAGTGTTGGGGCCACTTCTGTTTGTTATTTCCAGCCTTCCTCTTGGCAATATCGTCCGCCACTATAGTATTCAGTATCACTGTTATGCTGATGACACGCAGCTTTATGTGCCCAGTAAGCCCGCTTCCTCTCCCCCTTCCATTACCCTTACTGCCTGTCTCCATGATATGCAGCTATGGATGACAAACAACTACCTACAATTCAACAGTAGTAAAACTGAGCTACTCCTCACTGCCTCTGAAATCACACACTCACAATTGATGATTATTTGTTCACTCCACATTGCAGACGTCACCATACATGTGTTCCTCAAGATAAGAGCGTTGGTGTTACTTCACCGCGCTTCAACACTTAGACTCCTACGCAATCTTAGTCATGGCTTTGGTCACATCCCGCATTGATAACTCATCTCAACTCATCCAGAACCCCGCAGCACAAATTATTAGTCCACTGAAGATTTCACTTTTTTTTTAACTAGCTTACTCACTTTAACTGAATCAACTGCATTTTTATTTGTAGAATATAATAGTGATTTTTCAACTCATTGCTGAGCTATGCTCTGCTGCTTATTGAATGTCTCACTGTTTTTGTTCTGATGTTCGATGACTGGCGCTCTGCTGTTGTACATGAATAGCATTCTGATGTTTTGTTCAATCTGTGATCCATGGTGTTTTCCATACGTTTACCATTAACAATGGGTGAAATCTGATTTCATTGTGGATCTGCGTGCAACACATTGATTCTCTCTCTCTCTCTCTCTCTCTCTCTCTCTCTCTCTTGTAAACTAAATATACACTATATTGGTGTGATTACAGTGAACCAATGTGTTACATTTTTTCAGCTTTGGGAAAGAGCATTGTGAAAATATTTAAAGAGAAAAGAGAAGAATAGAATAGAAACAGAAAAGTTGAGAAGGGGGGGGGTTTCTATTGACCAACAAAAAACGTGACCTCAAATTACGTAATTCTGTTGACATACAGTCTCAGTTCTTGTTTTCTTGAAGGCTCAGGCTGGCAGGACTTATTTGAATATTTTAACTGAAGTAAGAGTTAAACTTGCACCATGTGACTTTTCTACTGTAGCTATTTAATCCATTGGAAAATATCTGGACTGGAAAGTTTCTCCAGAATAAAACGTGTCCATCCACGGTGTCAATCCATCCGGGGAATCGATTTAATTCCTAATTGACCCTAATTAGGATTTAAACCCTAATTCTACTTCCACTAAAGTCCTGCTGAAGTTTAAAAGCTGTGACATTCCACAGCATGTGTCAGCAGCCAGCAGTGACTCACATGCTAGCCCCCATCACTAGCTCCTGCCCGATGATCCGGCGATTGAACAACCGCTCTCAGCGTCAGTGTACTCACCCTTCCCCTTCCAGTGGGCCTGGGACGCAAACCCAATATGGCCGCCGTATTTGCGGTTGAACTCCGCCATGAGGGCCTTGTAGGGGTTCCGGATCATGAGGATGCCGGAGTCGAAGGCTTCGATCTCTTTCTTGCCGCTCTCGTGGGTCTTGATGCAAATTGTCCTCCCGCTGCGCCAGTGGTCTCGCTCCCCCTTGAAGCCTGCGGAGAACAACGTCATGCCGTCACATGGAGGTACCCGTCTGGACACCCGCAAACCTAAATCTTTGACTTAATGTTTATTCTGCACCGATTACACCAAGTCGAATTCCTTGTAAGTGCAAACCTACTTGGCAATAAACTTGATTCTGATTCTGATTCTGATTCTGATTCTGAAACACTGTGGCGCCGAGGTGGTTGTTGTTTGCGGTCACACCCGGGCATTTTCACACATTGGTTTCTAAAGAATAGAATCTGAAAAGAATATGACTGTCTTTATTCTGGCCCTGCGAGCTGGCTTGCTGGGTATAGTAGATTAGTTGGTTCGGGGTGTGACTGTCACGTTTTTTTGGAAATGGAGAAGTAAGCCTGGCTTACGCAAAACACGGCTTTTGTTACCTCTGTCAACCTTGGCATTTTTTTGTTCATTACCATGAAAACACAGGGGCCTGTGAACGAACCCGCGACGAGCGACGAATAACACGAGTCCAACTCAAACACACAGTCACAACTCAAGACACACGGCTATCAATGGTCATCCTGTCGCGACGCCGCTTGGGTCAAACGCAAAACCGCACGTCGTTCCAGCGCAGGCCTGGGTGTCACGGAACAAACCCCGTCATGGAATCACCCCGCCGCACACGCGTGTATGTGTGTGCGTCACGCCTCCCGGCACAGACACGGAGAGAGAGAGAGAGCGCGGTAAGCAGCGCGGTCGCGCGTCCGCCGCTCACCTTTGTTGTACAGCGAGCCGTCAAAGTAGTAGCTGCCCGAGTAGAAGCCCGTGGCCAGCTCGATGAGGTGCCGGGCCCAGGTGTTGCCCGCGCCGGGGAAGCTGGCCAGGGCCTGCAGCAGCTTGGAGCGCGTGGGCAGGAAACGCCGGTCCATGCAGCGGTTGTCTAGGGGGCCAGAACAACACGATGCATGCATGGGGTGATCCAGATCCTCCACACACACGCCTTCTCTACGTCATCCTTCAGGTGTCTGTTGTGTGGTTATTGATCTTTTGTCCATTTCGGAGATTCTTAATTGATTCAACATGAAGTATATGTTAATGTATATTGCTTAACAGCTCAGCAACAAGGACATCTACGCTGAGATATAAACACAGAGGTGTTTCGATGTGTTGATGCTTCGTGACTCAAGTTTAAAGGGACATTACATGTAAGGGAACCAGAATGGTGACTTTGCACAGCCTTTTGTCTGAGGGTTGCTGGCATTTTTAATGACGTCCAGAGAGTTCCCACAGAGGAGAAGTTAAATGACTCACCGGCAACCAGTGCACGCAAGAGCGATGTAATGCTAAAAAAAAAGGTACGACTCAGCAGAGAGTTCTGAAGATACATCCCTTTTCTTCAGGTGCTACACCATTAGAACGGCTGCCGCCTATTCCAGGGTTAACCCAGTGCAAACCGCTTTTTGGGTACTCCAGACAGCCTCTGGGACACATGAGCAGTGCTGGCTAACGCCACACAAGACAGGGTCAGGCGCAGGGAATTCAACCCGCGTCTCTGGAGTGCTGAGCAGCGAGGCAATGAAGTGAACCAGAGGTGCGTTGGCACTGAATTACTGTATATCGAATTATATCGCTTAATTTAGAGGGCATGGGAGTGTAGTGACTAGGATGCTCGACTGCCAGCCTAAAAGGTACTGGGTTCAAACCCCCCATGTCCACATTCCTGTAGGCATCCTCCAGCGAGATATCTGAACCCTACCTGCTCCTTAATGTCCAGTCGCTTTGGATGAAAGCACCCGCTAAATGAATACATTGTAAACAATAACATCGTATGTACGTGTCGTGTGAGGACGGGGGCCTCCCGAACGCTCTGAGCACAACTGACACTCTCACTGGCTTCACTTCCTTTTTAAATGTGTTTATTTTCCTTGTCCTCCATATTTAAAAGAACTAATGATCCCTTATAACTCATCATATTCTCTTAGACATATGAACTCCCCTTTTTTCTTTGTTCCTAGAGTTTTGAAGGAGGTTGGTAAAAGGTCATTTAAATATTTAAAGACTGGAATGACCTCCCTCCTTCATTGCGTTCTATTACTTTTTTTCATTTTTTCATGACATCTGTACACTCACTTCTCAAAACAAACTGCTCCTGTTTCTAATTTATTGTATTTATTTATTTTGGCTATTCTAAATATAATTCTGTATGTTAGAGTTATGTGGGTAGGAGTTGTGTGCGGGAATGTGTGAGCAAGAAGTTTGTATTATGTTTGTTTATGTATGTCTATTTTGTTTTGTATTGTTATGTGTTTTTTGTATTTATCTGTCCAGGGTCCCCCTTGAAAACGAGATGGTCCATCTCAATGGGGTTACCCTAATAAATTCAATTCAATTCAAACCTCTGATCTCTACACATGAGCCAAGACGCAGCGATATACTGCAGATGGTTAGCTAGCGAACCGCGGCGTCCGTACCTTGGACCTGTGTTTGATAGACGACAAAGTACTGGTCGTTCCCGCAGCTCTCCAGCTCTTCCACGTGGCAGCGGTGAAGGCACAGGTGCTCCTCCTCCGGCTCGTGGAGGGAGAAGTGTGACGTCGGGAAGCCACAGTGGCAGCGATCCCCGGCCAGCACCGCTAGAGACTGGTCCTGGTGGACCAGAAGACACGCACACACACACACACACACACACACACACACACAGACACACACACACACACACACACACACACACACACACACACACACACACACACACACACACGCGCGCACGCGTTGGACCCCTGCAGGACTTAGGCACGACTACTGCTATAACTGAACATGACTACTGCGACATGGATGCAGACATGTGGCTACACACACACACACACGTATACATTTACACATGTAAATGAACACGGACCGTGCACGCATGCACATACACACACACACACACACACACATACTTACACACGGAGAAATACTACACCTTTAAATAATTTATATTACACTATGTATGCACATGGATACATGCATGTGTGTATGTATGTATGTACTGTATGTAGGTAGATATGTAGGTATGTAGACATTTAGGTGTGTATGTGTACATCTTCAATCATAAACACACACAGACACACACACACACACACATTTACACACAGAAAAAACACACTCACTCACATCCCCCCCAAAGTTTTTTTCACCTTCTCTGTGCACATGTCCACACACTTGTCCACAGACATGTTTTGAATGACAGCGGTAACAGGAAGGGCCAGAGAGACATTTTCTGGCTTGAGGAAGCAGCCCTTGAATATGGCATTTCCATCTGCAACGGACAAAACATGACCCTACTTAAATGAACCACACACACACACACAATGAGTTTCATATTGTCTCAGGTACACATGGGATATTCTCTTATCCAGGACGCTGCGGGAGTGCTAGCTAAGCTAAAGTGTCGGAAAACTGTGGCATTGCCATCCATCCGGGTGAGAAGTTCTATCTCCGCTGCGGATGTATTTCTTCATCCCCGACGGTCCCCGGAGGCTAGACGACCACAATCTCTGACAAACGGAGATCTGCGCGTGAACGCGGACTCAGTCGGCGACGGGGCCACACTTTTGAAGATCGGAAGCGTTCTATCGTCCAATCGATTCTCCAGGCTTCCCCCCAAACCCCCGAAAACATCACCCCCGGGGGGGGGGTAGATCTCGTCAGAGGGGAGCCGATGGTGTCAGAGACAGAGACGACGGCACCGGGTGGATTCAGGACGACGTAAGACAGCATCCAGGCCCCCCCTCGTCTCTTGCCTCTGTCGTCACGGTAACCCCAGGATACCCAGGCAGGCCAAAACACGAGTGGGATGTGTGCTATGACCCTTCATGATTTGATGACGTGAGTGTAACTGCGTACACTTCAGAATACGCTCTAGATTGATCTAGTCCATGTTCCTGCAAAAATGAGTGTACGTAATGCGATATATATCGCTACTGGGGCCGAGCTTTCGAGCGTGGGGGTTGCTCTTCCCCTTTGTGTCCCGCTGTGTAGTCTGGTGGTGTTTGTGTCGTGCTTTGGCACCAGTCGCACAGTCAATAACAGGGTCGGAGGTCAACACCCAAACAACGTGCTCTGCAGTCCACAATAAAAAAAAAAAAGAAAGAAAAAAAGCAGAAACGATAACCGTTCTTGTGCGCGCCGACGTAAACAACTCAACAGCACCAAAACTTGGGATAGAAACGAACGCATATTCCATTGGACTTGACGGGGCCGATTCCAATACTAATCTCTGGCTCACCAGGCACACATTCCTATGCAATTTCACCATGATAATTGAGGGTTCACATTTTATTTATTTTTATTTATTGGGACCTTTCGGTCTTTATTTGTCATTCCCATGTTTTTTTTTTAGATATGGGAACGAAATTTGTTCTCTGCATTTGACCCCATCCTATGGTACATAGGAGCAGTGGGCTGCTATGTTCAGTGCCCAGGGAGCAAGTCGGGGTTCAGGGTTCAGTGTCTTGCTCAAGGACACTTTGACATGCAGACAATTTTGGAAGTGGGAATCAAGGGGATTGAACCGCCGACCCCCTACGGTTAGTGGACGACCCGCTCTGTCCACCCGCTCTACCCACTGAGCTACTGCCACCCCACTTTCCCTTTCTTCAAATGATCACCGCATGGGGGGGGGGGGGGCGACGACATAGTTATCAAAATAGGTACTGTGTTGTTTTCGGTTTCAGCCACAGGCCTCTCTCTCCTCCGTGCGCTGCGTGTTTTCTCCTTTCCCCGGCGTCTTCTCCTCTGAACCTCTCTGTCAGCCTTCCTGTCCAGACTCACGTGACTTGATGGATTCGGATTCGTTTCTTTCTTTTAGCCGGCAGCCAGCTGGCCGTGTTCCCCTTCTGCAGATGCCCCTCGCGCGTTCTGCGTCTCTTACTCTCTTTATAGATCACCTTTTTTTTTAGCGTTTCACTGCTGTGTTTCCTCAGGTATTTCAGTCGCTGCCAGTCGTACCTCAGCCTACTTTTAGAAGCGACGTCATACTATTTCATGTAACAGTGTTATTAAGTTCCTGATGATTCAGGAGGAATAAAATAAACAAACGACGCATGAATTCGAGACGTCCTGGATTGTGACTACGGCGATGCGTGGGTCAGCTATCGCCGGATCAAAGCAGTTATTTTGAGATCTTTACAATTGCGGCAATAAGCCAAATGCATGGAGATTTCCAGGTCCATGGCCATACCGTGCAAAAACAAAGACCTTCTACAAACACAATGTGAAAACAACCCCCCCCCCCCCCCCCCCCCCCCCCGGCCACACGATGAAACAATACTTCCTCGTGTAGCCGTGAGTGTGGGAGGGTAGAAAAGCACCAGGGCATTGCTAGGATATGAGGAAATTCAGGGCTCAGCCTGGACCTCTGTGGGGGGGGGGGGGGGGGGGGGGACTCTGAGGGGATCCTCCCCCGGAATATTTTTTGGATAAACATGATCGTGGTCTCCGATGCGTTATATGCACTCTGGCACGGACGGGATTTTCACATTCCACCAGCATGTGGAGAAATCCAGATTTCAGATGAACTATGATAGTCTGTGATAGTAGTGAACTGTGAACTGTGATAGTAGTTGTTAGTCATTCGCTTTAGTATTGAGTTGAAGCAGAGTATTTTTGTATATCTGTATATCTGCGCTGAATACAAAAGTTTAGCAGTGAGTCAGTGTCTTTAACCAGTAAACAGTCCAGCAGTGAGTCAGTGTCTTTAACCAGTAAACAGTCCAGCAGTGTGTGTCAGTGTCTTTAACCACTAAACAGTCCAGCAGTGTGTGTCAGTGTCTTTAACCAGTAAACAGTCCAGCAGTGTGTGTCAGTGTCTTTAACCAGTAAACAGTCCAGCAGTGTGTGTCAGTGTCTTTAACCAGTAAACAGTCCAGCAGTGTGTGTCAGTGTCTTTAACCACTAAACAGTCCAGCAGTGTGTGTCAGTGTCTTTAACCAGTAAACAGTCCAGCAGTGTGTGTCAGTGTCTTTAACCAGTAAACAGTCCAGCAGTGTGTGTCAGTGGCTCTGGACAGTAAGCCAGCGGTGCAGAGACTCACAGCGCCGGGCCGACTCGTGGCTCAGCTCCAGTCTGTAGATGGAGAGGCGGTTGGCCCCGCCGCAGGTGCTGCTCCTCTCGCCCTTGCACTCCATGTTGCACTCGCTCTCGGAGACGTTGGCCCCCTGCACCTTGTGGCCGCAGTAGCACTCGGCCCCGAACTCCAAGCCCGCGTACAGGTAACCTCTGGGGGGGTGGGGGGGGTTGAGAAGTAAGACAGGGGGAGACGAAAGGGAGATTAAAGTGACGATGAAAATATTGTCATTATTTGCGTGCAGAGGCAAGAACACATCACATTACGGTCAAATATTTGTGTCTGTGTGTCTGTCTGTCTGTCTGTCTGCCTGCCTGTCTGCCTGTCTCTCTGCCTGTCTTTCTGTCTGTCTGTCTGTCTGTCTGTCTGTCTGCCTGTCTGTCTGTCTGTCTGCCTGTCTGTCTGTCTGTCTGTCTGTCTATGATATGTCTGTGATCCTAAACCCCAGTCAAGCTGCCATCTCATGAAGGTCTGGTCGATGCAACACAACTGGCTTGGCCAACACCCCAGAATACCCCATTCTGAAATTCTCCCTATCAATTGATTAGTTCAATTTGAGAATTCCTTCTTTTTTTTCCCCCACACCGACATAGCATTCTGCAGGTCGCCCTTCTGCCTCTCTACTTGTGAGAACCCCTCCCCCCCCCCCACTGTCAATCAAATATAGTTCCTCTCCTTCTTCTTCCCTTTGTATGCTGTCATTATACATCTACTCCTCTGGGATATGAGTGGGCGGGCAAGCGGAGGAGGATGAGATAGATGAAAACAAGCTGCACTCCCCCCTCTCTCTCTCTCTCTCTCTCTCTCTCTATCTATCTCTCGTCCTTTTTCCTCCTCCTTTTCTCTTGTGATCCGTGATGATGGGTGTATGGGAACACATTAAATTCAGCCATGTTTGATTTTTCCACACGGACCGAGAGATAGAGAGAGAGCGATAGATAGATAGATAGAGTGAGAGAGAGAGAGAGAGAGAGAGAGAGAGAGAGAGAAAGCGAGAGAGAGCATAAGAGCGCTAGAGAGCGATCAGCTAGATGATCTGAGAGCAGGAGATAAGGACTGAGCATGTGGGAGAGATATGGATGGTGTTATAGTAGAGAGAGAGATAGAGAGAGAGAGAGAGAGAGAGAGAGAGAGAGAGAGAGAGAGAGAGAGAGAGAGAGAGAGAGAGAGAGAGAGTGAAAGAGAAAAGCCACTTTCCCACTAGACAAAAAAAAAAAAAAAACCCAAACAGCCACTAACATCTGGCTTTCGTTTTTAGCGGAAAAAGTTCCGATCGTTCTTCATCCCGGGGACAAAGTGGCGGTGGCACGGTGGTCCCGGGGAATCGGTGGCGATGGAAACGCAACGCCCGGGTGGAAACGTACGTTTTTCGGCCCTGAATCTGGAGCGTCCGGATGTTGGGGATAGACGCAGGGAAGTCCCGTACGGACAGGGAATAGACTCAGGGAAGTCACGTACGGACAGGGAATAGACTCAGGGAAGTCACGTACGGACAGGGAATAGACTCAGGGAAGTCACGTACGGACGGAATAGACGCAGGGAAGTCACGTACGGACGGATAGACGCAGGGAAGTCACGTACGGACAGGGAATAGACTCAGGGAAGTCACGTACGGACGGAATAGACGCAGGGAAGTCACGTACGGACAGGGAATAGACTCAGGGAAGTCACGTACAGAGAGGGAATAGACGCAGGGAAGTCCCGTACGGACAGGGAATAGACTCAGGGAAGTCACGTACGGACAGGGAATAGACTCAGGGAAGTCACGTACAGACAGGGAATAGACGCAGGGAAGTCACGTACGGACAGGGAATAGACTCAGGGAAGTCACGTACAGAGAGGGAATAGACGCAGGGAAGTCACGTACGGACAGGCAATAGACGCAGGGAAGTCACGTACGGACAGGCAATAGACGTAGGAAAGACACGTAAGTCACGTACGGACAGGCAATAGACGCAGGGAAGTCACGTACGGACGGAATAGACGCAGGGAAGTCACGTACGGACAGGGAATAGACGCAGGGAAGTCACGTACGGACAGGCAATAGACGTAGGGAAGTCACGTAAGTCATGTATGGACAGGCAATAGACTCAGGGAAGTGACGTAAGTCACGTACGGACAGGCAATAGACTCAGGGAAGTGACTTAAGTCACGTACGGAGTCACGTACGTTTCAACCGAGATTGAAAGAGATACCCAATAAGTACCAGATATAAAGAATTTGAAAAAATCAATCACCACCATTTTCCCCCGCCTCTATCCTGCGTTTCACTGTTTACTCGCCCGGTTGTCAGCCAGAAAAAAAAGTATACTCGTCTACTGGCAAGGGGAAGGGAGTCAATCACCTTTTGGTTTTTTTGTTTTTGTTTTAAAAACCAACGTGAAGCTGGGCAACGAGAGACATAGACAACGACCAGAGAGCGAGACAGATAGGGACAGAGAATGAGAGAGGTAGATGGATAATGTGACAGAGAGCAAGAGAGACGGGGGGGGGTGATGTTTGGTGGTAGTAAGAGGAAACTCTGATGTGAAAAGACAAGTGGTGAAGTGGAGATGCAGCACAATCTCTACTGCAGGGAGATAGAGAGAGAGAGCTAGAGGGAGAGAGAGAAAGAGAGAGAGGGCGAGGAGGAGAGAGGGAGAGAGAGAGAGAGAGAGTGAGAGAGAAAGAGAGAGGGCGAGGAGAGAGGGAGAGAGAGAGAGCAAGGAGAGGGAGAGAGAGGTAGCAGAGAGAGAGATAGATAGAGAGAGAGAGAGAGAGAGAGAGAGAGAGAGAGAGAGAGAGAGAGAGAGAGAGCGAGGGAGAGTGAGAGAGAGCGAGGGAGAGCGAGGTGAGAGCGAGGGAGAGCGAGGTGAGAGAGTGTAGGAAAACAGAGAAGGCAGAGAGGTCTCCAGAGAGCAAGGGGTCTGCCGCGTGCACCTGACGATATCACGGTAAAGAGGAGAACATAAACACCTCTCTATCACGCTCGCTGCGTCCTGATCCATTTGGAGGTCACCTTCGCAAACAATTTCCATATCATCCAAAAAAAAAAAAAAAAAAAAAAGGAATGAAAAAAAAAAAAAACACACTTCATAACATCATACCTTTCAGCGCAGTTGTCCTGGCAACGGAAAACAGTCATTTTTTTGTAGTCAAAGAAGGACACCCCTCGCAGTGCTCTCTTCTGTATGTCGTCGACGTGGCAGCCCACGTACTTTGCTGTGGGGACAGATAAAGACACAAACACATGGAGACATAAAGACACAAAGACATGGAGACATAAAGACACAAAGACATGAAGACATAAAGACAGGTTGGAAACTAATCGGGGGGGGGGGGGGGGTGGTTATAAACCTTCAAAGCTGAACTAATATATGCACAAGAAACGAAGGACATAAATACAAACAACAAAATGGGTCATTCTGTGTTCTAGTGTCCATCTTTAGCACCACCAGCCATCTTTATAGGACTGACGATCTCTGCCATTTAGTGTGTGTGTGTGTGTGTGTGTGTGTGTGTGTCTGTCTGTCTGTGTGTGTGCGCGCATGCCTGTGTATTCACTTGTGTGTGTGTGTGTGTGTGTGTGTGTGTGTGTGTGACTGTGTGTGTGTGTGTGTGTGTGTGCGTGTGTGTGTGTGTGTGTGTGTGTGTGTGTGTGTGTGTGTGTGTGTGTGTGTGTGTGTGTGTGTCTGTCTGTCTGTCTGTCTATCTGTCTGTGTATGTGCGCACATGCCGGTGTATTCACTTGTGTGTGTGTGTGTGTGTGTGTGTGCATGTGTGCCTGCGTGTGCGGTCCATGCCTAGGTCAGTGGGTGAGAAAAATATACGGGACAACCACTGAACCACTCGGGTGACACGGCCGCAGCAGCAGCAGCCAGCTCACCACGGCAGCAGTCCGTCAGAGAGTCAGAGAGCGGAAGCCCTGAGTTATTAATGAAGACATGTAACCCCTTCTAGTGGCCTCTCACTGTAACAGCAGCCACCTCTCGGCATTTTCAGGGCCATGTGTGCTGCAGGGGCTTACACGGGCGCGAAAAAAACACAGAGCCTGCCTAATGTCTCTCCACGGATGGCAACAGCACACCGGCCAGACAACCCGCAAACCCGCCAACCCGCCAACCAGCCTTTGTCGTGTGCCGTTAAAAAAAGTTCCCCCGACGGCTTGGCTCCCTGCGCCGGCTAACCATCTGTGCTCTTCCGCGCGGGCCCTTTGAACCCGGGGCTAATAGCTAAATGGACAAATCCTCCCCCCCCGGCAGAACCTGAGCCACTGCATTATTGTAATTGTGGAGTGACTAAAAAGCCCCCGGGGTTGAGGATGCGCGACTTCATCGCTCATCGCTAATCTTTGTAGCCATTGTTGAGGATCGCTAAGCTGCTTTGTGGCAAGGGAAGGGGGTGGTGGGGGGGGGGGGGGGGGGGGGTCGGATGGTTGGGAGGGCAGAGGGTGGGTTACTGATCTAAACAGGCGGGGATGTTATTGTTGTTGTTGTTGTTTTTGTTTTTTTTAAAGGTGCATACTCTCGTCCAGGTTGTGGACCACACACCAGGGTCATCCCTCATCCACCAACCCCCCCCCCCCCACCCCCCCGCCCCCCGCCCCCCCAGGCTATCAGAGAGGGCTGTCCCGGGACACGCCACAGCCGTGAGACTGGGTTCGAGGATTGGGAAGGAAGGAAGGGAAGAAGGGAAGGGAAGGCCCCTCTACAGGCCTATACAGACAGGGCAGGGGGGGGGGGGGGGGGGGCTTCGTCGGCCCAGATAATCTCATCTTCTCCTCCTCATATGCACGGCAAGTGTGCGTGTGTCTTCCTGTTCCCTCGCTCGCAGAGAGATATGCGCTTAATCCAGCGACAGAGATGAAGAAGACACGTCCGCTGGAAAAAAAAACCCACGGCTCCAGCCCCGCATATTACTGTTTGGAGAGGGCTTTCTTCTTTAAAAGACCAGACTGAACTAATACACACGGCCGAATCACCATAATCCTTTTGGGGTCGCGTGTTTGCTATTCTTTGGCGGCTCAAAAACAAAGCAGCGTGGGGGGGGGGGGGGGCCTCGCGAGATGGCGTACATAACAGCGCGCAGACATGACAAGCGGCATGTGCTGCTGGTGCCGGACAATATGGACACATGCTTCAATATTATCACAACAAGCATGAGGTGCGGGGACCCCCCCCCCCCCCCCCCCCGCACGGAGCCCACCGCCAGGGAATCCTGTGCCACGGCGGAGTGATGCCAGTGTGTGTGTGTGTGTGTGCTCTCCGCTGCGCTGCAAACCTCCGGCGACGACGTGGTGAATGCATGGCGGACGAGAAGGCGAGCCATGTGCACGAGTCGCGAAACATTAGCCGGCGACCGGCGACAGCTGCTTGGAGTTTTTTTCCGCAGCCGTCGGTGCATGACAATGGATTTCTCGACCGTGAATTAAGCAGATGTACCGAGCGATCATTCAATGATAGAGAAAAATAAAAAATAAAAAAGAGGAGAAAGAGAAATGCGGCCAATCACAACAGACGATTTCCTGTGGCTCTTTTGGACGGGCGAGTGTTATTATAAGAACGCAAAAAGGCTGAGATCATGAAATTCTGACGCGATTTGATTATTTTCCATCTATAGCTGCGCCATATGTGGTCAAATCGTCCCGTGTAAAAGGATATTAATGGATTGACTTCCCAGTGGATCCGAACCGATCCCCAGGCGACGTAAGTATCTGCGCGCATCTGTGAGACAGACAAAGTCAGATTCCCACATCTGCACTCTATATATAAGACATTCTCTGCCGCTCTCTCAAATACCCAAAGGTGATTCGTCACCTCTGTCGGGGGGGTTATTTTTGACATTTGGTGTTTGAACGCTGGGATGCGGCAGGGAGCGGCCTCTGTCATGGGATAGTAACTCTGGAGGACGGCCAAGAGGGAATCAATAGCAGCGTCTCAGCACTGCGGCGCAGCGAGAAGGAGTTATCAGTTATCAGAGTGCTATCAGAGTGACCGCATCTCCTAACGCCGCACCTACCTCGGACCCAGCTGGGATCCCGCACTCCTCTCAGATGACTGAGTTGACGGAGGACGTTTGAAAGTCCAAATGAAGCAAATGAGAACGCGCAACTTCTGCAGTAAGCTTCACTCAAGGTTTCGCGCAAATACCTCAACAACAAAAAAAATGGGTGATCTTTTTTGGGTGTCTTTTTTTTTTTTTTCTGCGTCCAGGCGCATTTGTTGCTACTCAAAAGATAATCTAGAGACTCAAAACTAGAGACCTTTTGCTCAATATCTCTCTTTTGAATTATGAGACAGATTTCACTGTGTGTGGTGTCTGACTTGGAGTGGAGCAACTTAGGCCATAGGAAAAATATTTGGCAATCCTTTAGGTATGTGTGCAAAATGTACAACCTGGATTCAGAAATATGTATGCATTTGTACATTGTATCATCGCACACACATTGAAACATCAATTCACAAGACACATGCTGACTCCAATTAGTATGAACTAACTATGAGGCGGCTCACAGACAGGTACGAGTAACTCTCCGAGTAACTCTCAGGGAGACTCTGAGGACCCACCTCGCCCGTCATCCGCGTCCTTCCCGTTGCGTCCTTTCAGGGCCCGGTTCCAGCCGCCGTCCCCTGCCCGGCCGCCGCCCGCCTTCTGTCCGTCCTGCCGCGCCCTCTTCATCCACGCCGGGCCGTAGCGCCGGCCGTGCCGCCGCGACTCCCGGAACACCCGGCTCTCGGTGGCCACCTCCTGCCTGGTGGCGGCCGACGCCGCGCGGCCGCGGCCCCCCTCGGCGGCCGCCACCAGAGGGTCCCGGCCGCCGCCGCCGCCGCCGGCGCCGCCGACCCCGTTTCCGCCGACGAAGCCGGAGTGCAGGAACACCAGGCTGCCGGCGGTCAGGTAGAGGAGGATGAGGGAGAAGAAGCGCACGGGCTTCCGACGGAAGTAGCGCTGGATCTTCAGCAGAGGTCTGGCCATGCTGGCTTCCACTGCCTCTCGCGCGCCCACGCCCGGCGCTGACAACGCATAAAGCAGACCGACGCTGGGACACAGCCGCCGCGCTGCTGCCTCTGGAGCGAAGCGGCTTTTTTTTTTTTAGAAAACACAGAGGAACACCGGCCGCCGGCACGCTCTCATGTCCACTGGTAGCCGGGGGCCCGGCGTCTGGGGCCCGGTGGGCCGGTCCCTCTCTCTCCCCAATGAGGGTCTTGTTCTCGGGGAAGGGGCCCCCCGACCCGCACAAGGGGGGGAGCCTCAAGGGGCGGGCCTAAGGGGCTATCTTGGCCGCTGCAGGTGGATTGTTTTCACTGTTGTTGGCGCTCAGATCTAATCACCATTGTGGGAGCGGTCATTCATCCAGAGGGTCTGAAGGAAGTCAGCAATCTGCAAGAGAGACAAGACAAGGAATAATGCCAAAACTGTGTGGGCTCTTTGTTTTGCTTCTCAAAATAAGGGGAACACAATCGGGTGGGTGGGTAAACCACAAATGAGGAAAGAGATATGTGCCGTTCAAAAGTATTGTCTAATGAGGGTTGGGAAATTAATGAGTGGAAGCAGATGAACATAAAGTCACTTCATCAAAACATCACGATCATTGTTTGAGCAACTGCAAACAATCCCTGCTGTCTGGCGCAACCTAGTAAAAAAAAAAAAGGAATAGCTATAGCAAATAGCAGACATTCTTGTTGTAAATTCCTGGTAGTGCATACTAGTAAAGACAGTACATCTCATATATGTGTAGTAGTCTTAATTCATGCAACACTTGGATGCAAGACAAAGACAAAGGCCATTTCTAAAAAAAAAAAAGAAAAAAAAAAGTATATTCATGAATGAGGAACAGCTCATTAGCACCTCCTACACACACAGCTGACCACAACAAACCGACAACGGCAATAACTTCTTCCAGAGAGCCGCTGCGGCTCTAACCCCAAAGGCTACGCCGGGCGGTGTGTGGTCTCCTAACCACAACACAAGCATGTTCTTCACAGCGTCATTATCGTCTGTGAAGAAGCAATAAAAGGGGGTGGGGGGTGGGGGGGGCCGCGAGCGTGGCTGATTGCTCCGAACAGGCAAAAAAAACAAGCAAGCGACACAAACGCTAACATGGCCGCCAACGTCTCTGATGACTGCCGCGTGAGTGGAGACACGAGGGGCCGTCGGGCCGAACGGCTCAAAAGGCCTCGAGCGACCGCCGAGCGAGCCGACCTCGCCTGGCAGATCATCACCGCGGGTTGTGGGGGGTGGGGGGGGGCGGGGCGGTTATGACTGGCCGGCGACAAACAATCATGACACAAACTCTTCCGCTCGGGACGGCGTCCGTCAAAGGAGCCTCTGTTTCCCCGAGGTGGGACCGACCTTGGAGAAGCGGGATCGGGATGGGCGTCATGTTACCCCTCTCCTCCTCCTCCTCCTCCTCCTCCTCCTTCTCCTCTGGGGAGGGGGGCGGGGGGGGGGGTCACGGAAATTTCCAGACCGCTCGCGTTGCAGCGCCCCCCCCCCCCCCCCCCCCTGTCACCTGAACCCCCGTCCCCCCCTCCCACACACAGAGCCCACCTCGTGAGCTGCCGGCGTGTCTGGGTCTCTGGGTCTAAGCTCGGGGGGCACCCAAGGGGAAACGGATCGCGTTCGCCCCCCCCCCCACGTGCGCTTCCGCTGCGGAGCGGGGTATTTGCGGGGCCATAATACCTTCGACCTTGGCTGACCTCGCAACGAAGACACGGGAACTACAAAATGTCTGCTTGTAACCGCGTGGGGGGAGGGGGAGGGGGGGGGGGTGGTGTGGGGCGTGGTGGGGGGCCTCTGCGCAGCGCAGCGTGCAGATTTCATGGCGGTGAGAATAAAAAGGTGCTAATTTAAAAAAAAAAAAACCTTTATGGAAGTCCTCCCGTTCACTCCTTGCAGTGTTTTGGGGATGCAGGTGTAGCTGGGCGGCACCTGCTGCCGCTAACTCCCCTGCCTCCTAATCAGGTCCCGGGAGCCAGGGCAACCCCCCCTCCCTCCCTCCCTCCCCCCTCCCCTCCCCTCCTCCTATCTCACCCCCAGTGCTCATCCACCCACACACCCCACACTTTTCCTCGTGTCTTCTTCACGCCTTACACCTGCACGCTGGCACACACCATCATCCCTAGAGAGAGAGGGGGTGGGGGGGGGGGGGGGGAGTCGGAGCCCCACGCCGACGGCGGGCGTACGGCTTCGCTAATAGCGGCGAGGCGCGAACGCTAATGAAAGCGAATCGCATCGATTTTCCCGCCCACCCCGCGGCCGCCCGACGCAACACTGATCCGAACCGTTCGAAGCTGTTCCTTTTTTAAGTGCGCTTCGGCGTTCCCCCGTTTTTGAGTCAGGGAGGACGATGTCGGATTTGACGGAACCCCCGCCCATCTGCTTCGCCTCGGCGGTTGATTTCGCCGCTCCGTCACAATCCCCCGGCCGCTCCTTTCACAGCTGAACAAACAGCTAGGAACGGAGAGAGAGCCGTTCCGCGGCTAAACCCGCCACCAAATATCTTATCCAAATACTGACATTTTGATCACGGTGACGATTTTCCATTCAGGGGCAAATGAGGTGAACGTCTCTCTCTTCTCTCAAATGGTTGAAAAGGCGGCCGGCCTTGAGGCGACGCAACACAGTCGGCGGTTGGCGGTTCGAGTGTGGGCACATTGTTGTGGCACAAGACTGTCGAGACTTAGCCGCCGAATGAAGGAAACCACAGGTATTGCAACGCTCGAAGACAGACCCGACAGTGTCAGGCCTCAGTCTGCCCCGCGGAGCTCCGATATCGAACCACAGAAGCGCGCAGTCCGGCCTCAGCCACTAAATTGGGCTACTCGTGCCTACCCAAATAACCACTCGACCAAAAGGGATCGTCGGCCTATTCAGACCCATTCATCCTTCTTACCGATACGGTTAAATTATACATGGGGCGCACACAGGGACACAAACATGATTAAACAACCGATACACACACACACACAGCTTGGCATGCACAAACATACACGCATACACATACACATGCAGGGGAAAAACACACACATACGTGACACACAAACCTCAACGAGCCGCGGGGAAATTATTGCGCTAAATAATTCATCGCCAGCCAATTACCGAAACTAAATTGCACTCTGAACTGTTATGTGGGCTTAAGTGTGATAATGTCATTATGGCTATGACAGCATCCATTATGGAGAACGTGTACACAGAATGAATCGGTTGCTCCAAATTCCCTGGCCGACGCTGCCGGTCCAATAACAGATCTGCTCACTTCTACTCAGCGAAGCCACTGTGCACTCGCTGAAGGTGAGAAACCATGGCCACGGCTTAAAACAGGGGGGAGACCAGGGGTTGCAGGAGAGTCTGACTGACCAGGGGGGGGGTTTGAACTCCCAGCCGACCAAGCAAACCTCGAGTGAGATACCTGACCTTCCTCCCACTTTCGCCACAGCCCTGCTCCTTGGTTTCCACGCGTCTGTATGCTCACGTCGTCAGGTCGCGTGGTCGTATTTTTAGATCGCGTCGTGAGGACTTGAACTCGATATGACTAGCCGTCCATGTTCATGTTCAACCTTGCAAATATTTAATCAGGGAGTGTGCCGATTGTGCAGTGTGGCGGTGGCGACGTTGGTTGCGGGCCAGAGGAACTCAAACGACTCCCCAACGGGGCAACGGTTAATTAAAGGACGTTATATAGAGAGCGGGCAATCTCCCAGAGGACCCTGAGGCATGTACACAAGTCCACTTTTCTTCAGAAAATGTGGCCATGACGGGGGGGAAACTCAGACCTTGGAAACTCCAAGCCCTGTTTGTGTAATTCTCCTCTCTTGAAAGACCTTCACATTTCATGAATACTGACAAGGTGTCCACGGTTCGATCCTTTCCCGCTGGCTGGCAGAATAACAGATGCAGCTTGACTTCCATCAACACGTGCATTCAATTTTTTGTTGCTGCCACGGTCTTTGGCCGAACGTGTCCATGTTCAGCTGAAGACTACGCGAGGAAACAGGGCGAGGCTTTGAAGCCATTAAGCGCGTCCTCCCAGCGCCGTCCAGCCCATCTGATTCACATTAGTTGCCGTAGCAACACCTAATCTATTCAATTCTCCATTCTTTTGGAATATGGAATATGTCCTCGCATGTCTCTGCTTGCACAACGCTGCGGTGTACGATAATGGTGTAAAAAAAACGGAAAAAAAAACAAAACAAAGATTTTTTTTTTTGGGGGGGGGAGGGGGCGGGATTCTCTGAGCAGTGTGAGGCCCTAAGAAGGGGGGATTGGGGCCTGGGCAGGTCATTGGGTGTTGAGTTATGGGCGTGACTAATAGTGACAGAGGGAGAGGGGAAAGGACAGCACAACAGAGATATGGAAGGAGTTATCAGCCGGAGTAGAAACAGCAGGGATCAGGTGCAGTTCACTGAGCGCCAGCACTCAGCAGGAAATTGTTCCATTTCCCCTCCCCCACCTTCGTATTATCCCTCCCACCGTGCCTCGGAACTTTCTCCCTCTCCCTCCCCCCCCACCCGATCTCACCTCCATTTCTATTTCGCTCTACTATTGCTCTGTCTTTTTGCCGCCATTATGACGTCTTTCTCTCCTTCTCGTGGCATGTTTGTATGTGCTACATATATATATATATATATATATATATATAATGGAGAGACGTACAGTAGATGTTTATCCATCTCCTGTGTCTTCACTATTCCCCTCCCCTGCTTCTTGCAACCTCCCTGTTTCTCTCTCTCTGCCTCTGTATTCCTGAGAGATTAGCAGACCACAGCTTCAGCCATCAGCCTTTACTAAAATCACTGTCACAGCTTCTTCCGGTGCTGGAGCGGGAAGGGTTAAAGCCACCCCCCCCACACACATCCGTGTTTGGGGCCTGCCTACCTGCATTAGCGGTGGCAGATCGAATCACCCTGAAGATAGCGCTGCTCTCGCAGTGATAAGGCGGCTGGCTGTATTTACAGTGACATCAACAAGGATGCCGTTCCTTTCTTTGGGCAAGCTGCTAAACCCGTGGGCAAACTAGACAGAAGAGCTACAGAACAGTTGCCTCGCTTTATGCTACCTGCTTTTCTTGAT
This sequence comes from Urophycis tenuis, assembly GCA_036785325.1. NCBI lineage: Eukaryota > Metazoa > Chordata > Actinopteri > Gadiformes > Phycidae > Urophycis > Urophycis tenuis. The sequence continues at coordinate 3,695,854 of JAXIVH010000026.1, read as the reverse complement.
GCTACCTGGTTTTCCTTATGCTACCTGCTACCTGCTTTTCTTTATGCTACCTGCTATCTGCATTTCTTCATGCAATCCTCATACGTCGGCCCTCTCCGGAGGTCCACCTGCTAACCTTCCCAGGATGGACAGATCCCTCTTCTGGGTGCTCCTTTGTCCCGCTGAAGTGTCCCCAAGCCCTTCAGAGGTCTGAGGGTTTAGGGCGGCGAGAGGCGTCACATAGCGCGGCGCTGTGAAGGCTAGTAACCACGATTTACGTGACGTGTCACACAAGACGAGCTTCGATAATCCTGTGAAACTTTGCTAACGCTAAAACTTCGCCACGGATAACCGAAATCCCCACAGAGGGCCCCAGGGAAGTGCGTGACCCCTTGAAAAACAGCGCGCGAAGGCGGCAGGTCGCATCCGTGACCGGCGACAAATAGATGTGCTCTGGAGAGCCAGGTCACATCTATTTACTTTGTGTCTGGCAAAAAAAAAAAAAAAAAAACGTGCGTGCCAAAGCCTGTGCTTTTCTGTCGCCCCTACGCCAAACACTTTAATTGGTGCTGTGTTTGAAGCTAGTGTGCGTGTGTGTGTGTGTGTGTGTATGCGTCTGTGTGTGTGTGTGTGTGTGTGTGTGTGTGTGTGTGTGTGTGTGTGTGTGTGTGTGTGTGTGTGTGTGTGTGTGCATGTGTGTGTGTGTGTGTGTGTGTGTGTCTGTGTGCCTCAAAGCCTGGCTCTGTGCCCGATACATTTAATCACTGCAGGCCATTTAGAGCTCTCTGGAAACATTTCAGAGGAAAGATTTGTGAGAAATCAGGAAAAATGGCAGGCAAAAAAAGCGAGCATAGGGCTTCTGCTGCCATGAAGTGACCTGCCACCTGGGGGTTGTCATTGTCATGTATTTTTGCCAAGGGGATAACAATCTGAAAATCAAGAAATGTAATTTCACCGTGCTATAGTTGGACCTTGGTATGATTTAGTGCCATCTATACTTTAGTAATAACCCACCAAGGTGGAAACCCTCACTCCTCACTTACTTACCTTTACAATGGAAGAGGCACAATTGGTACAATTTCATAATGTGCTTATTGGTACGGGTTTCGCTCCAGTGTCGTTTAGTGACACAACCTCGCTCTTTCTCTCAATTTAAAATGTCAACCGACAACCAACTCATTACTGTTAGTTGGTTGTCTGTCCTGACCTATGCATTTGTCACACTGCTCTCCAGTAGAGAAATATGTTGTGGTGTGATCAAGATGTTCCAAAGTTCGTATTTTACTTACCATCCAGGGAGAGAAGAGTAGACACTCCTAAATTTGAACAATCTGTTTTTATTTGAATGTTTCTGCTGAATTAACAATTTGGCATACTAGCTAATTCAGCCAGGAGAGGATTGGGTTATTTGCCCTTCTGGCTACACTCCGAGGCATAGAGGTGTAGAATCAGAAGACTTTGTATGTGAGCACACCAAATGAAGCTTAAAAATTAAACTGGGGTGGTTGGGAATTGACATACTGTCGTTCCCATAATACTCAATCATCCATTAAGTTAGCCGGCGACCAAACAGATGAGGTGTATTGCAGGATTCTTCAAATAACACGATTCTCTAGTTCTCAATTAGTGAATAGAGGAACCAAAGCGTATCAAACCACAGCCACAGCTCCGACATAGGTTACGCATTCGGTTTCACAAATGTGTATAGGTCACCTGCTTTGACTTTAACAAATTAAGTGTCACTGTCTTGCTCAAACAACCTCAAGTGGATACCGGTTTGCAGGTTACTGTGCAAGATAGTGTCGAGATAGTGAAGGTTGCTGGATCAAAGCTGTGTAATGGTTGACAAGACTTCTGCGGATAGTAAATACTCCCTCTAGTGGTCAGAGATTGATAAGTGCAACTTTAATGGACACCAAATACATGAATTACTAAGCCATGACCAAAAACACCATTACTACCAATACAAGAACCAACATTCCAATGCTGCAATGCTTCCAAAATGGAGTCAGTCATTTCAATGTGGCATTGCGATGTACGAGCCCTATTATTATCCTATTATCCCTATTATTATGATATGGCTGTAAAGTACGCTCTTAAAGAGAGGTGAAGCACGAAAGCCACATCGGCCGATACAACAAAAGACAGCAATTCTCCGTCCCTTTTACCGAATAAAAAACTCAATGGAGGTCACTGACGTGATCGATAAAAATAAAATCATTGGTGCGCACATTCATATCAACAAAGTTGTGTCAGTTTTCCATTGAGCTCGTGTGTCAGCGTCAAACCACTGAACTGGGAGGTATAAATGTATTGCTATTGCTTTTGCTATTCTACACTCAACACCCACACCACCCCGGATGGCTGTTTGGAAATATTGAGATGAAAAACACAGGAATAACATCCACTATGTGCTGCTGAATAGTGAGGCAGGCAGTGTTCACAAGAGATCAAATGATGTCCTTCACATGCCGGCTCAAACAAAGCTCTTCATTCAAGGCCCACCCAGTATCAGAACATTCTTCCCTCCTTTTTTTTTTTTTCTTTTTTTCACTCGACATGGAGGGTCTGATGGAGTATGCTCCAATCAAAAGAGTCTCTCTGCTCAAGTCTCCTTACTGTAGGTTCTTTCTTGTGGGTTCCAAGCTTCTCAGAGAAGGAGAATACTCTTTTGTGCATGACAATGCCGACGGAATGTGGTCCGAAACTAGGTGGACTTGTCCATGTTCCTTCACCGTAAATGTCCTCGGTAGACGCAAGCTAAATGTTGATTTAAAGGGTTTGCTCTATAAACACGTTTTAGCTATGTAATGGCAATGAAGTCACTTCATGCAGTAACATGGACATTAACACATGAATGATGACCTCATAGATGTTCATAGCGCTTAAGGCCCACTCAGTTTGTCGCATCCACGCCGGCGACAACAAAAGCTAAAGAAAAGATGTGAACAGGAATGTTAGACCGGCTTTCTTAAGAAACGCCCGGGATACGAATTGACAAATGATAATTTAACGCAAAAGCAATCGCACTGTTAAACAGTCAAAGCACAATGGAAAAGTGGGACAGATATGCTGCTTTAATTAAGGGAATGACCTTCAACCCCAGAGAATGGTCTCACTGTTTGACTCCCACACCCGGGGTGTCTGAGACCTTTACCGGCATGCATAAATTGTTCCAGGTGGAACGCACCAGAAGCCTTGATGTGTGTGATGAAATGGGATTAAACAGTGAAGCAGCAGGGGCGATGTCTTGGAAGGAGCTCGGTTGATCCGACCAATCGCGCCATATGCTTGGATCACATGAAACGTCTGTGCGTTCTTGGCAACAGAAACACTCGAAGGCACCATGACATGAAATAACGACTTGTTAGATTGTGACTTGTTGCCATTTGATTTGGGAATGTCAAATTGTTCACATATTCAACAAAATATGTGCCAGAAAAATGCATACATTTGCAAGCTATTGAACATGGAAGGCCTGTGTGCCAGAAAATACAATAATTTGTCATTTTACCTTCAAAACAAATCGATGTAGCTTCCTCTAGAGCTGAACAATGTTAAGACATTCCGACTAATAATAGAACATCTATTATATGTACCCTTCAGATATATCCTGCACCAGCATGACAAACCAAATCCCATTTTTCATAAATCTTTATCTTCACGCATCACGCATTCAAATAGGTCATTTCAAATCAAACTGGTCATAGTTGTTTTTATGATGAGCAAAGTGTCGCGTGTGTGTGGTCGTGTCAGTACACGACGCCAGAGCTGACTGCACCGATTCCATGAGCTAGTTGGTACTTGACTGCGAGCGCAGCCTGTGAAATGTCCACTGAACCACAAGCACCGGTCGTCAGGGATGGCTCCGAGAGTGCAGTGTGTCTCAACGTCCCGACATGCAACAAACCCACATCATTACAGGGCCTTTTTGCTCACTGGCTATGTTTTCGTTGCAGTGGTTTTTGGCTTATTCGCTGTCTGCGCTGCACGTGTGTGTCCGGGACCACCACGTCGCTGTTATTGGCGCGTATTGACGAATCCAGGCGGAGGCTTGTCAAGGGATCACTCCTCCGGGGAACGTTGAATCTGCTGAGCACCCGGCGGCCCTCTGGTGTGATACCACACGCCGTGGAGATCACAGCTTTCATAAAGGTTTTGATTTGATTTGATTTGATACTTTATTTATACCAAGAGGTAGATTTGGTGTGCAGGTTACCCGAAACCCTGTATTCTTCAGGTGAAATTCAGACAGAAATAGTGACTTACAAAGTGACCGGCCCTTTAAAAAGAAGCTAAAAAATGGGTCGGAGTTTTCAAATAACACTCGTCAGCGTATACCGTATAGCCCGGCATGCTAGCCGTGCGCGTGTGCGTGCCGCTTGCGTGACGTTTTTTTTTTTTTTTTTTTTTTGCGCCTTCGTACACCCGAGGAAGGCATGCCAGGACACGCCCGGCTGGACGGTGAAAGCGCCGCTCTGGACTCGCCCCCGGAATGACCGAGCGAGCCCTCGCCGTGGGCTGCGGCTCTCCTCCCTCCATGAATTAAACATGGCGGGGCCCGCAGCCTTTCAGACGGACACTACGGAGGGGGGGGGGGGCGCTGGGGAAGCAGAGGAGTAATGTACGCCCGCGCCCCATGCGTGTTCGCCGCACGTCTTTTGTACTTCTACTTAACCCCCCCCACCCCCGCCGCCCCGCAACAAAAAAACAGTGCACAGGCCATGGCAGCACAAATCTTTATCAACACATAATCCACCATGTTGGGCTAATAGCCTCGTTCCAGTTTGAGGGCGAAATGTGTCCCAGTTAACCTTTAATACGCTCCCTGTTGTGACTGCGGCGGCGGGGAGGCCCATTTAGAACGCCATTAAACCACAGAGACAGAGGCTAACAAATAATAAATACAACTAATAGAGGGGCCCCTGTTTGCGCCGTCACTTGGATTGCTGAAGCTGACTAAAGTGGTGGAGGAAGGAGGAAGGAGGAGGAGGATGAGGATGAGGAGGTGGTTGGGGTGGGGGGGGGGGGGGGGGGGCGGGGCATTTCGCCACGACTCAGCGAAGTGATAAAAGCGCTGAGTCACCCCCGGGGGCTCAACTGAAAAGAGAGATGTGCTGAGTCACGCCGGGGACGTCGAGTGGGCGCCACGGGCATGTGATGGGGGGGGGGGGGGGGGGGGACGTCAGCGCGGATCCAAAGTGACAGGCGAGCCTCAGGGAAGATAAGCCTATCGCCAGCCCTGACCCGCCACTAACCTACGGCGGCCGCTAACCAGAGACACAGCCCAGTGAGGGGTTCTCAGGGGCCCACAGCCCCCGCCCCCCCCCCCTCAACACACACACACACACACATTGATGAACTGATTGGTTGAAATGGGTGTGGCCAACTAGTGGCTAGGGTGCTTATCTCCCGGCTGAACAGCTCTTGTTGTCCACCCCCAAATCCACAGTCTCGTGGCGTCATTGAGCAAGATGACGCAAGATCTTTGACCCTTCAAATAGAATACGACAGCAAATGTACGTGTATGTAACTAATTACTATGATGCCCTGCACAGTGAGAAGTCTTCCAAACGTATGCATTCAGCAACTTTAAATGAACCAGTATGTGTATTACAGTGTGCTTTACGCAGACCTGGACTATATGTGCTGCTTAACCCTTTAATCCAGCACCCGGAACATTTTGTTAAACTTGAGATCACATGCCACAGAGGATCCTCCGCAGGGTCCTAAAGACCCGCCATCAATTGTTCCGTACGCAATGGGGATTTAATAGAAGCTCCAAAAGCACTTAAACTTAATCCGCAGTCGGGCTAAAATGACACACAATGTTGTGGCCGCCTATTAAGGATTACTTCACAATTTGTGAAGTTTGAGAAAAAAGTACTGTGTGTCTTTTTTTTCCAAGCAATAAATAGACCTCACAGCTAGCACCTGCCAACACATTAGCTAATTATGTTCCTTATATTTTGGTACAAAGCCAATGTTCTGAAAGTGGCAGATCATTCTTCATTATCACTACCATAGAAGGGAGAAATAAACGGCCGCTAAAATAAAACCCGGCTTGCATCAAGGTTCTGTTTTCATTCATCGTGAAAGCTTTTCCAGCCATCACTATAGGGTTTCATTTCAAGGTGGGGGGGGGGGGGGGGGGGGGGGGGGGTTGTGTTACCGGCACAAAATTCTCTGTTATGATTGTACAAAGATGTCTGGGGAGTGTTGGTGGCGTAACGCGCTCACCACGTCGCCTCGCAGGTTTGATTCCCGCCCCGCGCGCCGCCGTCTGTCGGCCATTCCTGTCTGCCTTCGCTGTCTTAACTTCGCTGTCTGAAGAAACACAGACGTAAATCGAGGAAGGCAATAAGAGACTGTAGCGACAACGCAGGGAGCAGACCGCCCGGCCGGGACCGCTCACCGTAATTCCCCCGATTGGCAAAACATGGCCTCCGCGGTTCAGCCCGCACAAAGGCTGTTTCTGTGCAGCCGTGACTTCCTCCAGGTGCAACAAGGAGGCCTGTTATTCAAGGTGGGGTATTACAGTGGCTGGGGTCCTAATCTTTGGCGCCAGGACCCACCTCAAGGTCTACCGTAGAATGTTAAGCGCCGTGCGCTATTAGGTTCTCGCTGGGAGAACCCAGCCATCAATTGCCCCCAAAACTCCAAATATTTTCTTTTCCTTGGACTAACAATCTCCTGGGCTTATAACAGGACAACAGTAGAGACTCAAAACAGACATTAGCAAGACTTGAGCAGAATAGAGACGAGTTGTGCAGTGTGTGTGTGGTTAAGAGGAGCTTCAGGGTTTTTCCACTTGGACCCTATTTTCTGAACCTTTTGGGTATAAGAGATGCAGACAACAAGTTTTTAATTGGTCCAGTATTGAGCCAGCACACTGCTGCTGTGACTGCTGCTTTGCTACTTGCAAATACGTGCTGCGATGTAATCTTTTGGGGCTCAGTCGCGCTACAGTATAGTTGTTGCAGGAAGGGAACGGAGGTATTAAAGAAGTATTACCTAAAAGTTTCGGTTGAAAGACGTTGTAGTGACAATGGGGAAATTTCCTGAACCAACGCAACAAGATTTCAGCAACAAACGGACCAGGTCAAGCAAAAGGCAAAAAAAAAAATGGAATCCTTTCAGGATCCTTTCCATAATATCAGAATATAATCATAGCTTGTCCATGGCAAATAAGCACTTTGCTATAAATTGTCAGGGTGTAATTGCCCCATAAGGATTACATTGCAGCCTGTTTTCTTGGATTAAGGCTACAATGTTCGCCCTCAATACTGGACCAATCTAAATCATTTTTGTCCGCATTATCCCCTGACACCCAGAATGATTAGAAATAGGATCCAGGTTGTAAAACCCCAAAGTTCTCCTTCAAAGCATCCCCACCTGGCCCGAGCCAGGCTGATTGGACTCTGGGGCTGAGTGAGGCTGCACACTTGTGGTGCACTGACTAAGCAGGGCACACAGGTTGAACCAGCCATCACCACACACACTCCAGAGAGCTCTTGCGTGTCAGTGTTCGCCACCTGCTTGGCTTGTAAAAATCTTGTCAACTTTCACATAAATGGCAACATCTACCTGTGTCTTGGCTGTCAGAGGAGCACAACGCCACTTAGGTGGCGTGTGTCAGCTGCCACATAATTCTTTCAGCATGGAGGTACATTGGGGCATCAGTGTAATTTCTTCTTGGTGAAAAAATGTAGGCCAGCCTGCCCTATGCTACCTATTTTGCAGTGTTATGCATTCTTCCCAATTCTATTCTTTGACAAAATCAGTGCCAGAAAATATGCTTGGGTGTGTTCAGGGATTTGTTGTTTCCCAGGCCCGCTGCCAGTTTATTCTCTTTAGAGTTTGAAACAGCAGTGTGCACATTGTGAGACAAGCTCTTGCATCATTTCTGAACAATCCACGTCGATTTAGGCGCCTTGCGGTAATGACTGCAACTCAATGTGACCCCCAAGGTCCCGCTGTGGGGTGCTCATCTCTTCTGTGTCATTGTTTGAAATGCCAGTAACCTCGTTTATGTAAATGAGTGCCCTGCATGGCTTCTGTTGTGGTTAATCCAACATTAGCCTGCTAGCTAACAGTAATTACTATAACTGTGTTTTAAACCAAAAGTAGTGGGGAGTCATTGCTTTGATCTCAACTTCTATAATACCCTGGGTTTAAAACTTGGGACTGCTATTTGTATTGTAGCCTCATTGTTGGAGACAAAGAGACCACAACCCTTATGTTAATAGTATTTTAATTAAGAGTTATTATGTTCAAAATATATACACTACTGCTGTTGACCACCCCGGGAAGAAGAATGAAGTACTGAGAGTATATGAAAAACATTGAATCACAGCAGCCATGGTCTCTTGAGACAAACTAACTCCCACCTACTCCAAAGCCAAAAACGTCCAGTCTGTTCCATAAAATGACTGTAAAACAGCCTATGAAGCAGCCCTTTATATTTGTGGATAATTGATAATGTTGTAGATTTAGGAATAGATTCAATTTCATTTGGTTTACTACACACAGCAAACAATGCAAGTTTGAAAAAACGTACTCTTTATTTTTTTCATTGATCCTTTTGTCTTGTAGTTTTTTCATTTGAAGGAATTATGAAAGGGCTTGATCTCCACGGTGATTATCTCATCCAATAATATCATCAATCATTCCATATCCGATTCATACCGAAAGACAATCCAGATGATGATCCCAGACGGTGTCATCAGATTACCCTCTGTGAATGCAATAAATCGGACTGCTTGCTTGCTTGCATCTTTTAAATCCACAGAGATTAACCTCTTTCTAAGCTCATCCCGCCCGCTTTTCAGGGAATCATCTTGAGCTGCACACAAAAAAAAAGGTAGGAAGAGCTCAGCCCTCACTCACGTCAACACACGTTATGATTATGAACCAATGCCACTCCCTGAGGACCAAAGTTGAACTCGGGAGTAAGGTGCCATCTCTGCTGTGTGGCTGCTTTCCCACAAGCAACCAACAGCGGTGTGGGCACTAATGACAGTGTTTCAACCCATCCTTTAATCATAACCTTTCACAGGGGTGCGGCACATCATCCAGGGTAGCTAGCGCTTAGCGCGCCGCGGGACCCGCGAGGTCACCGAAGGGATGAAGAGATAAGGGAGGGCCATAAGCTCTGGAAGACATTCAATGCCTCCTCTTCCTTCCCGTGTGGATATCAATTGCTTCACACAACGACGGGGCCTCTGACGCTGCCCGCATCTGAGGCCCTTCGGAGGCTGTCGCCGTGACGACACCCCCAAACCCCCCCCCCCCCGTGGTCATTTCAACATTCCCATTCGGAGCAATGCATTTATTCACTTGTGTTTTAGTTTGGCTTCCTTCAAGTTTCAAAGTGTTAGTGTGAGTGACGTTTGCATTGTTCTCAGCCTCTCTCTTCACAGGTCGCTTCTGGAAACGCTGACTCTGTCGACGTGCGCAATGTGAACGCATGCGTGGCGAAAAAGTAGCCACACTCTGTCTGATATGATTAGATCGATAAAGTTTTAACGCCACAAGGTGCTGGCGGTGATGTGAAACGCCCGGAGCGTGACCTCAGCACTACTCAGTATATTAGTGGCCTCACTAGGAAAATAACACATGTCGAAGATGGAAGGGACGACCCTGCCCTTCTGGTTTTAATTGAGTCGGGCAGGGGATCAATTCTACTTGACTTGAATACTGAGCCATCGAGGAGTGCGGGAGAAGTCCTGTTGCTTTGGATGGGTGTGTGTGTGTGTGTGTGTGTGTGTGTGTGTGTGTGTGTGTGTATGTGTGTGTGTGTGTGTGTGACTGTGTGTGTATGTATGTGTGTCTGTGTGTGGGGGGGTTGGGGGGGGTCGGGTGGGTGAATTCAATCCATTTTCATGCTGCAACATGCTGAACCAGCAGCGCGGAGAATCGATTCATTCACAGTTTTAAATCCTCGTTGTCGATATTTTATTTTTTTGTAGGTGACTTCATGGTCACCTCAGAATGCGAGAGTTATGCTCTTACATTACAGTATATAGTACGCCGTGTTCCCATGGGAGGCCATGATTCGGGAGATTTGTCCTGCTGAGTTGTTGGGTTGTTTTTTTTTTTGTGTCATCATACGGTGCATATCAGTGCATCACTCCATAGCCACGGGCTCATACAAAACCATCCCAGCAGACATGGTGGGTAAATAGGCTAATGGCAGGAGGGGGTGGATTTAGGGGCAGTTCAAGGAGGAGGGGATCGATGGGTGAACCGGGGTCTGTTTTCCGAGCTTGACATGCAGAACTGGTGAAAAATTAGCACAGGGGCTCTAATGAAGTTAGGCTTCTTCACACTGCAGAGAAATGGTGGGCGATAATGTCAACCATCAAGGCCAGCTTCCACTCCATCCGGAAAAAGTCATTGGTGGTCACTGCAAATAACCACAACATATAAAAAGCAGTTGTCCTATAGGCCTGTGTAAAATTAAAAAAATGTATAGATCGGCGTTATCGCACACGTGACCACACACTACTACTTATACGGGGCTTAAGGGCGACTAGTCTGCTTAAATCAAACGTAATCTAATAAGGCATTAAATGTGGCTTATAAGGGTGGATAATGAGTGCCATGTAAAGATTATGTTGCAATTTCACGACTTGACAAACCGTTTCACACACACACACACGCACACACACACACACACACACACACACACACACACACACGCACACACACGCACGCACGCACGCACGCACGCACGCACACACGCACGCACGCAATCCTTTATTTATCCTGTAAACGGGGATAACCAAGTCAAATTCAAGGAATGGATTACTCAAGATATAAATTAAACGTATTGTTATCTAAAATGAACACTGATAAATAAACCAGGCAAGAATAATTCATAAAAGTGCTGACACTGAGTTTCGCAAATTTGAGTAGGTTATTGTCAATGTAAATGGCCCACAACTCCGCCAGACGAAACATGTCCTGTACAATTCCATGACAACAGAAATGAACGAACATTGAACGTGGCTTCACTGTGAACATTTGAGTAAAAGCAAAATGTGTGTTTAGCGGACGCATGAATCATGACCCGCATGATCTACCTGGGTTGCGTGTAGGATGGGCAGCGTTGGGGGGTCCGATCCATTTCACCAGACAGGTTCTGTGACGCTTCCAGATCCACACGATTCAACTCGTAAGAAGACCTTCATCTGAAGAGCGGGGCATCACGATATGATTTCAACAACTGAAAGAAGAAAAAAAAAATCCGCCAAACTGACAGGCCTATACGGTTTG
>JAXIVH010000026.1:3664595-3679595 GCA_036785325.1 Urophycis tenuis | reverse complement strand
TTTGGTTCACTGTATTGACTTACAGTGAACTCCGATGTCACCGTGAACCAGAACAGAACAGAACAGAACAATGGTGTCCAAACACACAGTCTTTTGTCTGGGAGTCGCACACCCGTTAGCACTAGACTATCCTGCCCCGCAATTGTTCTAGAAGTCTATAAAAGGGGGGGGGGGCGCCAATCCAGATTATCCTCACTCACCAATGAACCCTTCACAGTAACCATCAGCGGCGGCTTCCCCCTCGTCTTCATCGGGGGAAGCCGCGGCTGGCGACCGGCGCCCGGCTGTTCGGTCGATCGGCCGATAATGATTTGCCGTGTTCATCGGTCCGCCGCATTGATTTGATTCGTCACGCGTCCGGCTCCCCGCTTCCTGCCCGGTAGCCAATCGGAGGGCTCCGTCGGCCGGTCGGTAATGAACCCCGGTCATCTGCATCCAAGAATCTGACCGGCCCCACCGGAACTCCAGCTATAGCCCGATAGCCCGATGGTAGGCGCCGGAAAGCGTCGGACGGCCGGTCGGCCTGACGCTGGCGTCGGTCGGTCGGTTTTAAGCCAACGAGCGGCTCCTTGTAATTCCACACCCATTACCGGGGTGGTGTGTTAACACCTAGTGAGGTATTGGGGTGCTGGTAACATCTGACACATTTTCAACATTAGTTCTCAGGTAGATCAAGAAAAGCTAGTAGGAAATGTGCAGGGTGTGTGTGTGTGTCTGAGTCAGTGAGTGAGTGAGTGAGTGAGTGAGTGAGTGAGTGAGTGAATGTGTGTGTGTGTGTGTGTGTGTGTGTGTGTGTGTGTGTGTGTGTGTGTGTGTGTGTGTGTGTGTGTGTTGAAACCCAGCCATCTGCATCCAGAAACCACATACTCAAACTGGGCATATTGAAAGACCATTATAATCACCTTTATAACCAAACAAGATGAAAACATGCATGTATAACCGTACACATCACACAACAACAACAAAAAACATTGCGGATTGAGTTGCATAACCATACATTTCCATAAACATCAGATGGAAATGTTGAATACTGTACACAAAACAGTCTTCAGGCACTTCAGCTACTACCCGTCTGGCAGCAGAGCTGTCTTTTGAAAGAGCTTATTGAAAAGGGCACCGCGGCCCACGGAAGCACGCATGTGGTGCCTGGAACGTCGTCTCTGAATCACCACATGACACGAGTGTGACAAATTGGGCTGTAGTACGAATGCACCGCCGTGGCAAATCGTAGCCTTATTAAAGACGGTCACGGACAGTAGATTGACGTTTATTATGGAGTAGACACGTGGGTGCCCTATTAGCTTGACAGGGGCCATGGGCTGAGGTCTCGGACAAAGGTGGGGAGAAAGAGAGAGAGAGAGAGAGAGCCTGAAGGTTAAACTGAAATAGCAGTCGTCGTACGTTCAATTCTGGCGAAGGGTACGCACATTAATAATGCAATGGAATTCTCTTTGAAAATCTACAAAAATAGATCATGCATTATTAAAGCCACGCGCTGAATAAAATTAGTGCAAATATGAATTAATAAGGAGATTATTCTAAGCAAAAAATGCTTATCCTGGGCACCAGCACTTCAGGAAACCCAGAGAAGAATGAGTGTTACGTAATCTTTTTACACACCATTGTAATTTTTTTTTTGTCAGGTTGTCATAGTAAAGAGTCAGACAAATTAGGCCTATTTGAGTTTCCCAGAGGATTTCAGGGCGATAAGTGGTGGCCTTGGGTTTCCTGTTACGTGAGACCTGCTTCCGTCCGTCAGCATTAAAGAATAATGACTCTCCACATGAGTTTCACTCGATCCTTTGGGTTCGTCACCTTTGTGTCTGTTGTCTAACACAGTGGTGCGATGCTGTTGTCAGTAGTCGGGTTGGTTATCCCTCGGGTTGGTTATCCCAGACTAAGTTTAATTATCAATGCCAACCCCCCAGTGCACCGTGGACAGGAGTGTCTGGGTATTAGTGTGTTTCACTCCCAGTCCAAAGGTTCTGGGTTCAAACCCCACCCCCTCCCCCATGTCTGCACACACACTCAGGAAACTCATCAAACTCAGAACAGTTTGGGCTTGGGTCAGTTTTTTTTATAAGAGAGGACCTTTCAGTCTTTATTGGTACTCAGTATTTTAAGATGAGGTAAGATTTTTGTCCCGAAGGAAAGTTGTCTTGGACACATACAGTGCTGTTAAAAAACACACACACACACACGCGCGCGCGCACACACACGCACGGTATCTACAGTACATGCACAGACTGCCAACAACCAACAGATTGCACACTGCCCGTCGTACGTTACGATGAAGCAATGTTACAGGGGGTTAGGCTCTGGCTAGCTTGCCATTTAAGGCTTTGACGGACAGGGGGACAAAGGAGTTCTTAAAGCGGTTGAGCCTGCACTGGGGGACTCTGAAGCGCCTACCTGAGGGAAGAAGCTGGTACTCAGGGTGGAGGACATGGGTGGGGTCTGAGATGATCTTCTGGGCCTGTCTGAAGATAGTTTTGTCAAAGATGGCCTGGAGTGTTGGCCATTTTTAGACATGGGAATGAAATTTGTTCTCTTCATTTGACCCCATCCTATGGTACATAGGAGCGGTGGGCTGCTATGTTCAGCCCCCGTGCGCAAGATGGGGTTCAGTATCTTGCTCAAGGACACTTCGACATGCAGAAAGTTTGGAAGTGGGGATCAAGGTGATCGAACCGCCGGCCCTACGGTTAGTGACCGACCCGCTCTGTCCACCCGCAATATCCACTGAGCTACTGCCGTCCCCTCCAAGTTGGTAACTGGGAGGTTCCTGGTTCAATTCCCGGCTTCTCCTTGCTAAAGGATCAAGGTATCCCTGAGCAGTGCTTAACAAGGAGACAACGCCACAAGGAAGTGAGCTTGGTGACGACAAAAGGGCCTTGTGAATGCGGTCACAGTAATCATATCCTGGGACTAAATCTGACACTGTGTGATACTGAGGTAACCCCATGTATCAGACGCTCGGACCCCAAGCCTTTGCGCCAACACACAGAATGGGAATCTGCTATCGCGATAAAATGGTGGGCCAGGCGTGGTTAGATTAGGGTGCGTGTTACAATTCATTTGGACCAAAGGGCTTCGCCCTATAGCTCGCCCACAATGTTGTCATGGACTGTGCCCTGCCTCTGCACCCCCTTAATTAGAGGCGCTTTATTTAGGTCCCAAAAAATCAGTAGGTAGAAGTGTGTGTGTGTGTGTGTGTGTGTGTGTGTGTGTGTGTGTGTGCGTGTGTGTGTGTATGTGTGTGTTTGTGCGTGCATGTGCGTGTGTGTGCGTGCACGTGTGTGTTTGTGTGTGTGTGTGTGTGTGTGTGTGTGTGTGTGCATGCATGCATGTGTGTTTGTATGTGTGTGTGTGTGTGTGCACGTGACAACTTTATTCCTTTAAAGTTCCCAAACTGGTTACAGCTAAATAGCCCAAATATCCAAAAGATAAAAGTTCCATGACCATATGTAAGAGTCTGTAGCGTTGTGTGGAGCATATTAATAGAAAGGGAGCTGAGTGCAGTGGTTGTGTTTGGGACTCGCCCACTCAAACTGTCTATTATGTGGCTCGCCCAGCTGTTCCGCACCGATGGGAACGCGTCTGCTCACTCTGTCCGTACATCTCGCCGTATGCTCTTCCACTCTACCAAGTTGTCTACCGTATCCAGTGTTCGGTGATTCCATTCATTCTGCTCATCGCATTCATCACAGCAATGGTTATTGATCTATTCCATTACAATCCCGGAAAAGGCCATTGGACCATTGTGTGACGTCACAGCAAAGTTGTTACTGAACTGTTAAATACGTTGTTCTCATATGTACAGCTCTTAGCGTTGAACGATTCCAATCCCAAATGTACCAATGTCCAATATATCCCAATGTAGCACCGACTGTCATTTAGTATGTTTGTGTGTTTATAAGCATTACAGCTTTGCTAATACTTGGTCATGGCATCTAGTTCCAGCACATAAATGACTAATTCACAGGCTACACAATTACTTCAATTGTTTCAAAATCAATCTCTGGGAGTGCTTTTGAAAGCCATTAATTAAACCAAGGAATGGAGCCGTCATCCCTTTTGATATCTACTTGTCTGAATGGGGTCTTTATTTGTGGATAACATTCTCACGACTTCGAACTCAAAGGTGGGAAAAGGCGTGGTGGCGACTTAAGGTGCCCCTATTTACCAGCAGGTGTGAGAACATCTAACCAAACTGGTGTTTTTGCCTTTGTCCCTTCCTCAAGGCTTTTGTCCATTTGTTCAAAAGGCGTGCCCAGTGCTGAACGATTGTGAGTATGGGCTGGATGTGTTCCCATTAAGCCACCAAACAAGCCATTGCAGCCCATTTGCTATTTCTAGAAGCAGGAACCACTGACCCACTTTCAGCTATAGGTTTCCATTTTGTGCAGATTCCGCCTAGTGTACATTGTGATGTGCTGAGCTGGTGTTTGTTTTGAAGTCTGTGTAACAAATACTCACTTTTGCTAATGTATGGTTGTTTAATTACAGGGTTCCATTTTGTTAGGGCACAACATTATTATAATTATGCTAATTATCACTCAATCAGTCTGAGTGGGCACTAAAAGAAAATTTGATCTTTTAGCTTTCATTCTTTCATGAGAAGAATGAGCAACGAGTCGCTGTTACTGTTTACACCGCAATATACCTTACATAACATTTTTGAGAAGAGATTTTTTGTACTCTTTACTTCCTACTCACTTTCCTACTGTCACGTGTACCGTCAACATACAGCACAGCAGGCCTGTGGGAATGCAACACCCGGCTCCAGCAGAGTGAGGGCAGCAACATGACCGGCTGAAGAGAGACAAAAGCAAAGCAAAGCAAAGCGCAAGGCTGAAGAGTGCGAAAGCACGTCAAACTGGGGGGGCCTCCGAAGGACCCCCATCAACCGGCAGGAGACCCCCCGTTGACCCCCGGCCTCGAACACCCCCCCCCCCCCCCCCCCCCCTCTGAGTCGAGGCTGGAGGTGGCTGGAGGATTTCAAAGCCACCCCGGGAAAAAACAAACGAACCTTAAAGTGGATGCTCTGACTTCCCGGAGACCAGGGACTCTTCTCGGTACTCTTCTCACCCTCTTCGTCGGCACTATGAGATGATGTAACAGCCTCGGGGAGGACAAGGTACAAGGTCTGAAAAGCTTGAAGAATGGAGGTGGGAAATGGGAGAGTGTCCATGTGGTCAGGCTGGGGAGGTTACTACAGCGCCTTCCCTGGAATTTTTGGTGAGGGTCATTGGACATTGACCTTTAACCTTAACCCCCCCCCCCCACACACACACACACACACACACACACACACACACACACACACACAAACACACACACATACCCCACCCCCGGGCCCCCAAACTTAGCCATGTGGCCATGGGCCTAGCCTCTTAACCCCCAACCCTGGGTATTAAATCAACCAGCAGGAGGGATTAAAGTAGAGGGAGAGGCAAGGGGCGGGCGGGGGCAAAGTGCTCCATCTCTCTTTCTCTCCATCATCTGAACACTTTGCTCTGACAACCACCACAAATCATTACACATAACGGACATGCACAAAGGTTTGTGGAAATAATAGCAGGTGCTACATTTCATTCCAAAAATGTGTTCAGGCATATTTCAGGGCTCAGCTCTGAATCCTTTTCCACTTGTTTACTGAATAAACTCAATGTATTGTCTAGAAATCCACTCCGTGTTTTCCGCTTCCATTGGTTCTATCAACTCACCGACAACGGAGAATCCACAAAGTGTTTTCCACATAGTGGAATATCTATAACGGTTTTGAATTTCCTGGTTTAAAATGAAATGACGTTTTAGTGGATTGGATTAATTAGTTAGCAAGACGGGTTGTTCCAACATTGAGAGGCAAGGTAGCATCGTATATAACTTTGAATCGGATGCCATCATCCTCACAATATGATTATAACCAAGTCATACTCCAAATTCATTCTTTTTTTTTAAATGAAAGACACAGAGGGGATAGTTAAATATTCGGCCAACAGGCTACCTGTGGCACCATCACACACTGCAGTAGGCCTTACCATGGCTAAAATAGCATGTACAAGGCTGTAAATGACTTCTTATGATACAAATAATGTGGTCACGTTTGTGGGTCCTAAGGCCAAGAGGAATTGCCCCTAAACCGACAAAAGTGTAGGCATTATGGCAGCACTTATACATAAAAACGTTTTTAATAGTCAGATATTTCTTTCTATTTTACGTCTCTACAATTGAGAACCTAACGGAAAGGAAAACTAAACCACTGTTATTAGTCGTTGCTGCCATCTAGTGGTCAGAGCAGAGCAGCTTGCAGAATGTTAACCACGTGAATTTTAAGTGTAGTCTCATATTGTGCTCAAAGATATCATGCAATTAAAAAACATTATAACATTAAAACAGGGATTTATATGTCCATTGAAAATAGCAAACATGTTAACATTTTGGGTAGAAAAATCAATTAAACACAAGACACATTCCATAGTTGATTTCGATTTCACTAAATACTTTCATTCAGGTTTATATGACAAGATCATTATTCTACATTTATGGATAAGGGTCCAGGGTGTAGAATTGACTGTTTCTGTATTCATATCATGTTGTCTCCTATGTGTAAAGTGCCCTTAGGCCTTATATATGAATTCAAGATAAAACTATCAAATATAAAAATTCCATAGATCAATTTCATTTAAAATATTTTTTTTATTACAACAAATATTGTTTTTGGCCCATCAAACAGATGTGTGTATTGTTATTGTAGTAGTGTTTAAATCATTGAAATAATATTCAGTGCCAGCCCAAGGCTCAAATACTGTTGCATGGTGCGACTTGACAGGCCGTAAGTAATAGGAAGCTGGTTTACACTTTTCTTATACCAACCTCTGCTCCCTGAAGCTATGTATAGCTGAGGGAATGCTCATCAGGCGACATACTTCCTGCTTGGCAACTGGTGTCTAGACTGTAATGTTTTCATGAGCTTTCTCAACCCTTCTTTTCCCGATGTATAAATGGGAATCATGTCCTTTGCTGCGTGCAACAAGACCATTTTCTCTGCGTTTGCGGCTTGTCCTTTCTTAATGGGAGGAGCTGAAGGATTCTGTTTGGGAAGTTTGTGTGGCTCGGGTTTTCCAGATGACCAGATCGATCAGCAGGAGAGCATAGAGTCCTTCGCATAAAGGCCAACACGCCCCAACGCAAATGAGTACCAGTGGAGGTTTAAAGGTAGAGTGTGGAGGATTTAATTGAATCTAGCGTTAAGGTTGCAGATTGCAACCAACTGAATACCCCCTCCCTTTCCAATTGGTAGAGGAGAGGCAGGCCTGTTATGTTTAGTGCAACAGTTTAGCGGCACAATGAGGTAGGTTCGTTGATTAATTTCTAAATTGCATTTTGTTATTTAGTCTGTAAATAAGTCATAGCTTTCACGTAAGGGTGAGCCGTTTGTCCATTGTGGGCTACTGTAGAATAATGGCGGTGCAACATGGCGGGGAGAAGGACCTACTGTTTATGTCCCTCATTCAAATGACTATTTGGACAGCAGACCATACACACAACACATACTTACACATACACGTTTTATTATTATGGTTTAATTCTGTTGTTCTGTGAAGCACTTTGTAACTAGCTTTGAATGGTGCTATAAAAATAAGTTATTATAATTGTTATTATTATAATTACAACATTACAACATTGCATTATAATAACATCTTAGCATGTGAATTTCAATTGTTGTCTCTTATTATGCAATTTACAGAAATTAAAAACATTGAATTACAAACGGTTTATATTTGCATAGTAAATAGCAAACATGTAAAGTAAATTAGTAAACATGAGAATTACTGACTCCATTTCAAACCCAAATCCATTGCGATTACAAAAAGACATTCAATGTTTGATCATATTTGATTAAAATGTTCACTACATATTTTCATTCAGGTATGCATGAATAAGATCATTATTCTATCTAGACTTAAGGCACTCAAGTGAATATAAACTCCCTTTAAGCAGGGAATGCATGATTTTTCTAAAACGTAAACTTCAGAAAACACTGTCTCAAAGAGCTTCTCGATAATGGAACATTTATTACAATTCTATCCTATGCACGTTTTTGGTTTTTGTAAAATAAATTGCTGGCTTTGCCTTAATTTATATAATATGTTCCAAATAAAGAATTATGTATCATTATGTGCCATACAACAACATAGTAAATGGCCATAAGGATAATAATCTCGTAGCTTATCCATGACAGAATCTGTAGGCAGTAGTACAGTGTCTCCAACAATATCATGAATTCTCAAATCCCAAACCCAATAGACACATTTTTCAAACGGCTTTCTTTGGTCATAACACCTTTGAGGGACATTCTTTGACCGTTGCAAACACAGATGTGAGTATATAAAACAATATTCAGTGCATGATACCTGCAAGAACTCCTGGAAGACATAGAGGTACCAGATCTAGGTCACGGATCATGGGATGGGGCAAACAAATCAAAAAACACCAGAGGGGTGATCTTCTGGACAACCTGCTTGTTAGGCCAATTCAACGTCCTGACACAAGATTAAAGCCTCACTAATTGGCTCAAACTCAACCTTTTGGTGAAATTCCCAGTACAGAAGAAATATAAAAGAGTACTTAGGAAGGCTAAGCCTTCACCTAATGATTTTGTTAAAGGGCAAATTGGTAGCCAAAACAGTGTGAGAAAAACTTCAAATAGTACTTCACTTCACTTGTATAAATAGCCAAATGGCACCCAATAGATTTTTCAGATTTTCAAAAAACAACAACCATAAGGGTAACATTACTCTAATAGAAACCTAAAACCAAATTTCCCATTGTTAAACAATACATAAAAATGAATCATGTAACTTGAGCTCTCTGCAAATGGATGCCAATTGAGGAATATATTGAAACTGTCTTTGACGGATACAAACCTAGCACAGCATGGCTCACCACTAGTTCAATCAAGCATGGCTATTAATGGCAATCAGTGGGATTTTAGATTTCTTCTCCTCTGGGTGATCGTCTTCAGCATCCAATTTTATCGTTGGCGTCACTGCATGTTTTATTCTCTGCAGAGTGTAAAATAGAGGGTTCAGACCATATGTAACAACCAACATTACAGGTGCAACGTAAAAGGTTAGGCTGGCTTAGACTTCTCTGTAAAAGCACTTCCATGAAGCCGCGATGCGGACACACAACGCTGGTCCACGCAAAGGTGCATACCATTGCACCTGCGCGTTTGTGTACACAAGGGGGCAGGATAGTGTTTTCCAATCCCCTAGACTAGAGTTAAGGCCCAATCTCAATTCTCTATTTTACCCCTTCCCCTTAGTTTTGCGCGTGCACGTGAGATGAAGGGCTATCTCAATTCTCATTTCGATCGAGGGGTAGGGATAAGGGCAAGGGGTAGATACCCCTTAAAACCAAGTAAGATCGGGAGCTTACTTGAAACCAAGGGGTAAAGGCACTCTGTTTCAAGGGCCAAGACATAGGGGAAGGGGCAAGGGGAAGGTGGAGGGGTAAGATAGAGAAATGAGATTGGGCCTTAGTCACGCTGCAGACAGTAGCGTTGTGAAGTTCAACTCTTTTTACTGACTCGGATGTTTTACTCTCGGACAGAAAATTGAATTAATCTTTTTTTGAGTCATTTCGTTCATTTCGTTCATTTTTACAGCCGGTGGCGCTGTAGCCCTCTTGTGAGCGTTGTAAAAAAAAAGACAGCGGTTCTCAAACACTTAACAATGAAGGCAACATGGTTTACTTCAGCTGACAAAGTTTACACAAAATGCCACAAGCAATTCAAACCATGTGTGCCCAACCTAGGCAAGCAAATACACACCACAATAAAGTGACTTGTGTCCTGTCTCCTCCCTGCCACTGTTGTTTGACAGCACGACACGACGGTGACTGGGTAGCTGTCACGTGACAAATGAATGAGAGACCGGTCCGTATGAACGATCCGGTGAACGAACTGTTGTGTTTACTGCTCGCCACACAGCCCGAGCGGCCTGGCTGTCACGTGACAAATGAACGAGAACCTGAGGACGGACGCACAGTTGAGTGAGTCGTGAACTAATCATTTCTGTTTCCTGTCCTGAGTTTACGCAGCTACCATGTGGCCAGGGAAGGCACTGCATGAAAATGAATGAATCACTCACGACTCATTACTCCTGAGTCACATAAAAGATTAGTTCATATTGAACGAATCGTTCACAAACGAAATGCGTCATGTGTACAAATAAAATACAGTGTACACATGCAATTCATTACTGCGTGTGGTGGTCTAAAACGCAGCACTACGCGAGCAAACCTTTTAGCACCTGCTCGACGCATTGGCAAATACAAAAAAGGGCTAGGCCTGTCAACATCCCTTTGTGTGTCGTGACGCGTGCTGACAGGGAGAAAAGTCTAAGGGTGTGCTGACAGACTCGCTGCTAGATCAAAGCGTAAGCGCATGCGACCTGCTGTGTTCCTGTGTGCAGAATTGCTGCGTCATTACGCGGCCAAAACGCATGATAGTGGCGGTCTCCACTTGGGGCAGACCACAGTGATATCAGATCCGGAAATTGTACAAAAGCACGTGTCGATATCACATCTTGCTGTCACAGTTTTTTTCCCTGCACCATCGCCCCCCCCCCCCCCAAGTTTCTTGTCAGTATTGCACCTTGCGGACGCGTCGTGTTCGCTCGCGACGACGTGCGCGACCGACGCACCAAACGGTCGCAGAATTACACACGGCAGCCACGGGCCACGTACGTAGACGTACGCGACTACGCGTTGTCTGACAGCCAAGTCCATTCCGGCCCTAACGCGGGCTGGTGAGGTGAGAGAAGGGCGCAGTGGGGGTGGAGGTGGGGGTGGGGGTGGGGGTGGGGGGGTTACCTGAAGGAAGGAGCCCTCGTTCCTCCAGATCTCCTGCACGGCTCCCAGGGGGATGCAAACGATGGAGACGAGGGAGATCACCCAGCCCACCGCGTTGGCCCACCGCGGGTACGTGTACTTGCCGTAGTGTGCGGGGCTGTACTGCACGATGCTGGACACCAGGATGACCTGCGGTGACGGGCCCAAAAACAGCACCGGGCGTCGTTGAGTTACTGTAGTCATGCCGCTGATGAGTTGTTGTTTTTTTTTATCATTATGCGCAGCGCCTTAATAATAATAATTATTGGGACCTTGTGGTCTTTATTTGTCATTCCCATGACATGGGAACGAAATTCGTTCTCTGCATTTGACCCATCCTGTTGTACATATTGTACGTAGGAGCAGTGGGCTGCTCTGATCAGCGCCCGGGGAGCAAGTTGGGGTTCAGGGTTCAGTGTCTTGCTCAAGGACACTTCGACATGCAGACAGTTTTTGGAAGTGGGGATCACAGGGATCGAACCCCCAACCCTACGGTTAGTGGACGACCACTAACCACCCGCTCTACCCACTGAGCTACATGCCGCTTACAAGTGAATGTTTTCTTGTGGCCGTACTTAAGTGTCTGTATCTGTGTATGGGGGTTGTCCTGGCTACAGAACACTTTCCCTTTAAAGAACTTGAACTTCCAGTAGGTTCGTGAGCAGGTAGGCTTCGTGCCCAGGGATGCCTACGTCGTAGACAATGGAGGACGTGGATGTGGATAATGGAGTTTGAACCCAGAACCTTTTGGCTAGCAGCCAAACACCCCCAACCTGACCAGGCTATCTCTCGTCAGGCTCTCTTAGTATGCCGTCTGGATGATATGGTCTAATCTCTTGTTAATCTATGAACATCGGAAGTGATCTGAAATGTTACATTAGCCAATGAATGACTCACCAGCACCAAGAAGGGGGTGAACACCAGCCAGTTCAGTCTGAAGTAGAGGTTTGGGTCTTTGCCAAGCATTTTCCTTACCATCGTCGAGATTCGACTTACCCCTGAAACAAAAGAGAAACATGCTATTAGACTTCACAACGTTGACTATGCGATCACATCAAAAGAGAGAGAATGGGAGTGAGGGAGGGAGGGAGGGATAGAGAGAGAGAGCGAGGACACTGCAGAACCCGAATGTAGGCTATTGCAGTGTTTTTCAGTGTTAGGTGCAACACTAGTGGTACGCCCAGGTACTGCAGGTAGTATTTTGGATTCCATTCTTAAATAAAGTACAATAGGTTGCATATGAGGTGGTCCGCAAAAGTCCTCGACAACAACTTAGAGCCCACCTAAAGTTGAAAGGTTGGGAACCACTTGAACCACTACAGTTGTACAGGTTGAACAAGAATGTTCCTGTTTTGAGTCACAGCCCAGGGGGGGGGTTCACACAGCCATGACCACAGTGGCATGTCTCGTGCACACCCCCCCCCCCCCCCCTCCCCAAATCATAACTCACTGCTAACCAGATCTGGGGCTGTTTACGGTAAAAGTATGCCCCCCTTCTACCTCCCTCGGGGGAACTCAGCTCTGCTTTAACTGCAGCAGCCGACGCACCCCTGAGGTAAGAATGCGACCGCTCGAGGACTTTCTCGGCGTGATTGATGGACTGCGGAAGGCTCACCCTCAGGCCGCCTCTATTTATTGTTTGGTGACTTCGACGGCACTAATACAAGGGCAGCTTTGACTATTGACCATTGTTATTCCCCGACGCATGTGGTGTGTGTGTGTGTGTGTGTGTGTGTGTGTGTGTGTGTGTGTGTGTGTGTGTGTGTGTGTGTTTGTGTGTGTGTGTGTGTGTGAAGCGTTCCATCACGGAGTCAAAAGGGAGGAAAACGGCCCTGATCACCAGGAGTCAGGTCAGACATCTCAGGCCATGCCGTCGGGTGTCGCGTGCGGACCAGCCGGCGGAGGTATGGTATTCGCTCTCTCTACATTCAACTCAACTCATCCAGCCTGTATAGTCTGCACCTGCTTCAAAACAAGACCGCCATTGTCCCCTGAACCAAAGAATCCCTCCTGCCGCAATGACCGCCGGCCCGTCAGCACTGACATCCATCATCCAGCGCTCGTGCTTCGAGCGGCTACTCAGAGCGCACATCAGTGTCACCCTTCTAGGACACCGGGTGGATCCCCTGCGATTTGCATTACCACCAACCACCGCCCTGACGGTGCGCAACCAAAACACGCCGCCCGGATGAGGGGAAACGGGCGCGCGAGGGAGGTTGTTGCACATCAGCATTGCTGCAAATCAAAGTCCGGCGCGGGTTACGCTACGCTAAGATCGTTCCCACGCTCAGGATAAACAGGCCTTAACGCCTCCCCTTTGGATCCTAGGAATTCCGTCAAGTCAAGTCAAGTCATTTTATTTGTATCGCACATTTAAACAAACAACAGTTGACCCAAAGTGCTTTGCAGGTTAGAGCAGGGGAGGCACAATCACTATGCCTTGTAATTACATAGACAGGTATGCTAGACTCCATTAAGTGGTTTAATAAAGATAAAATTTAAAAAGGTAAAAACAAAGCATAACATAAGTTAAAAGACAATATATTAACAAAATTAAAATGAATTAAAAGCAAGAGAATAAAAGTATGTCTTCAAATTTGTCTTACGGGCGCGCGAGGGAGGTTGTTGCAAATCAGCATTGTTGCAAATCAAAGTGCGGCGCGGGTCACGCTACGCTAAGTTCGTTCCCATGCTCAGGGTAAACAGTCCTTAACGCCTCCCTTTGGATCCTGGGAATTCCGTCAGTCCTGCAACCCCCCCCCCCCCCCCCGTTCACATTTGACGGCAGCGATGACCCCACCTGGTCCAGGTGGTCAGACAGATTCTCCCTGAGGAGACTCGAGGGGTTTCGCGTCATCATCATCATCATCTCGGAGCAAAGCGCCTACCACACGCGATGCCTCCGGAAAAGCAGGGAAGACCGCTGCTGCCGAGGGCTACGGGGGGGGGGGGGGGGGGGGGGGGGGGGGGCTCAGCGTGCCCAGCATGCATCCGGGGTCCCGCCACCAGCCCCCTTTAATCTCACTGATCATGTGATCAACCCCGTGTGTGCAACGGTCACCCTCTGTGGTCATGCAATGGACAAAACGACGACCGGCCAAGTCAATGCACATCCGAATTTGGGGTTACTGTCCCTTTAAGCGACAGCGCGAGAAAGAGAGAAATCATTTGAATAAATGAATGAATGAATGAATGAATGTGAAGGTACCAAAGATCCAGCAGATTGACAAAACTTCAAAGAACGCCAGGAACATGAGGGAGACCACGGCAGTGTAGTGGTCCATGAGCTGGAACACATAGATGCCACCCTGGGGGAGAGAGAGAGAGAGAGATACAGAGAGAAAGCGACAGAGAGACAGACAGAAGGAGGTTTCAAGGGGGCATTTGTCCAACACAAACACAAACGATCGGGAAATAAAAAAGACTCATGAACATGACTCACTGCAATCGGTTAAGAAATCTACACAGGCTCATGGGAATTTAATCCAGAAGAAAACAAACAACTAAACGCCGCTCTCCAGTTTACCACCAGTTCTTACCGGGCCGGCCTGGCAGCCGTGGCTCGGAGCGATCAAGGCGGGTGTGTGTCTATGTTCACGTGTCTACGGAGCCCAATGTGTTTTTCGCCAACCCCCCCCCCCCCCCCCCCCCCCCCCAAAAAACAAAAAACAAGATGGCCGCTAAGTGAGTGACTAAGGCCAGCATCCCTGGAGGAACACAACGCAGAGAGGAGGCCTCTGTCCTTCAGCTCACCCTGGTGATGTGCGGGACGCCGAAGAGGAAGCACACCACGCAGACGGCCAGCACCAGCAGCTCCCGCCTCTTGAAGACGCGCAGCACCTTGGACCCGTACTCATCCATGAAGTAGGTGACGGCCACCTCCGCCATGGAGAACTGCGAGACATTTGGCAGGGAGATGACAGATGTGTTAGGTCAGGGGTCCCCAAACTACGGCCTGCGGGCCACATCCGGCCCACCAAAGCAATTGGAGTGGCCCACCTAAGGATCCCAGACAATCCCTCGAAACATCACCAAAACATCATAACATATCCGTACTTAAAGGTTGGCATTCTAGTTAAAATTGACCATAGTTATGAG
>JAXIVH010000026.1:3663393-3664395 GCA_036785325.1 Urophycis tenuis | reverse complement strand
GAGGGAGTGAGCGCCGAGACAGAGAGCGAGAAAGACACAGAGCACCAAAGACAGAGAGAGAGAGCGTGTGAAAGGGAGAGAAAATGCAATCGATAGACAAAAGAAAATAAAAGAGGGGCGAGAGAAGGAGCGGGGAGGAGGAGAGAGAGTGATGCGGAGGGATTTCGTGGCTGACCTGACAGGTCGCTTTGCTCTCCAGGTGTCCGCTGGATTTTATTCTAGAGGCAAAACTGTAGACTGCGTGCGGAGGTGCCTTTGTGTGTGTGTGTGTGTGTGTGTGTGTGTGCATGGGGGGGGGGGGGGGGGGGGGTAGTCAGTCAAAAAACCCATGAAGTGAGTGGAAACACGTGCATGCTCACCATCGTCTCAACCCCCTTCATGCACCCTGGAAACCAGAACCAGTCCCGGTACCATGGTCAAGAAAAAACAGAACCAGTCCTGGTGTGACGATCGAGAAAAAACTGAAACGGTCCTGCTTCAAGAGAACCAGGAACAATCTTGACAAAGTGTTGGAGAACACCAAGAGGGGGGGGAGGGGGGCGCTCGTGCGCGGTGATGGAGGAGGAAGTGTATCAGCAGAGCTCCGCGTTGCTCCCTCCATTTAAAATCAACGTTTATGGCACACAGACTTTTTTCTTTAACTTCCAATTGTCTAAGTATTATCTCAGCTTAGTGAACTCGGTTTTGGGTCAAGATGCCAGCCAAGGACCAAGAGAAAGCCACATCATCCAGCGCTGCTACCAATGAGGCTATACTAGCTGCCATTACTAAACAAGGTGGTGAGTTAGCCAAAGTTTCTAAGCTGGTGGACGGTCTAAAGAGATCGATGGAAGAACGCCTCGACTCGATAGAGTCGCATCTGTCCACTCTTCAAAATGAACATCAAGAAGTTGAACGACGTTGTGGGTGAAATAGATGAAGGTCTTTCGAGTGCTGATCAACGTATTGCGGCAATTGAAGCCACATGCAATGAGCTACGTGAGGCTAACACCCGCTAACACC
>JAXIVH010000026.1:3623393-3658393 GCA_036785325.1 Urophycis tenuis | reverse complement strand
TGTCCATCCCCAAGGGGAACTCGGCGCTGCGGCGCGTGATGGAGGAGACCTACTACCACCACATCTACCACACGGTGGCCATCGAGGGCAACACGCTCACGCTGTCGGAGATCCGCCACATCATCGAGACGCGCTACGCCGTGCCGGGCAAGAGCCTGCAGGAGCAGAGCGAGGCCATCGGCGTGGACGCCGCCATGAAGTACATCAACACCACGCTGCTGTCGCAGGCCGGCGCCATCGCCGTGGCGGACATCCTGGAGATCCACCGCCGCGTGCTGGGCTACGCCGACCCGGTGGAGGGCGGCCGGCTGCGCACCAGCCAGGTGTTTGTGGGCCACCACATCCCGCCGCACCCGCAGGACCTGCAGCGCCACATGGAGGAGCTGGTGCAGTGGCTCAACTCGGAGGAGGCGCTGCAGCTCCACCCCGTGGAGTACGCGGCGCTCGCCCACTACAAGCTGGTGTACGTGCACCCGTTTGTGGACGGCAACGGGCGCACGTCGCGCCTGCTGATGAACCTGGTGCTGATGCAGGCGCGCTACCCGCCCATCACCATACGCAAGGAGCAGCGGGTGGAGTACTACAACGCCCTGGACACGGCCAACGAGGGCGACGTGCGGCCCTTCATCCGCTTCATCGCCAAGTGCACGGAGATCACCCTGGACACGCTGCTGATCGCCACGTCGGAGCACCCCGTGGGGCTGCCGGGGAGCGGCCACAGCCAGGCCTGCCCCGACTGCCAGAAGACCATCCCCATCCACAACTAGAGGGCCAGAGAGAGAGAAAGAGAGTGTGTGAGAGTGAGTGTGCGTGCGTGCGTCTACCAACCAACCAACCACCTTTTCAGCTATCGTGTTGCGTTTTGAGGCTAGGTCAATTATTAACCCAACTACACAACAGCGACAAGAACTTACTTTCCATATTGTTGTATTTTTTTGGCCCGCTAAATGTCTCTTGGCTCCGACGAGCAAATTCTCAAAGTGTGTGGTTATTTTAAGCTCGACAATTATTACTAATCACCTCTGAAGCAAAGACTGCTGGCTTATGGAAAATGGTATTTATTAATTTATTTATCGAATATTTTACTGACCGGTGTGTGTGTAAATGAGTAGGAGGTGATGTGCTCTATTGTCGAAGGGGGCAAAGCTGTAGGAAAGATTTTGGGGAAAGTGGGTATGCAGTTCTTTATTAAAACAACTTTAGAACATGAAGTACAAAGAAGCATTCTGTTGACCTTTTCTTTTTTTTGCGGCACATAAAAAAATACATGGATAGAATACATTACATTTTCGTTACTCAACACTGAAAGGAGAAACCTGCGAGGCCAAAGTCTATTGGTTGTTGTGATGCCAATATGTGTAGTGTCTGGATATAAAACAGTGTCCAATACGGTATATTCTTGATCAGGCCACTTGGTGATAAAATCCATACATAATATAGGTTGCATTTCATCTTCCAAAATCTATTAACTAAATGACAGTATACCAGACTGTTTTGATTTCAAGTTAGTGGGAAAAAAAAAGATCTTCCCATAACCAAACTGCAATCCTGAATCCAAGTTGAACCCATTTACACGCACACAGCTTAACCAGACCCACGTGAAAATAATTTATTTGATGCATGACTTTCATCAAAAAACTGCATAGATTATCTTTGACAATGCAGGATATCTGCAGTGATGTAAACACTAATTGTAATGTTAACTAGGCTACAGAAACAGTTGGCAAAGATTTTGCGTTACCTTTACACACTTGTTATTGAGAGAATAACAAACTAACTTTACTCTACTTTCTTTTTAGTAATTCGGTCAACTAAAAAGGTCAAGATTCACATTTGTTTAGATATAAAAAGTGTCCAAGGTAGCATATGAAAATGAAACTTTTGCATCGTAAAAGGTAAGATCAGATGTTTCAGGTTACCTCTACTCATTTTCATTCAGTTGTACAACTCGTGGTCTCCAAACCTCTTTGTTGTTGGTTAGTATTGGTTACAAAGGAAATGTATAACCCATCTTAATCAACAAATGTAGCAAAACTTGTGCTTTTAGACTCATGTCCCGGACATGAAAAGAAAGGGCGATTATATCTGACAGATGAAATAGCCGTTACTTTATCTTGGATGGGTTTTGTATGTGTATTTTTTTTAGCACATATGTACACACTAATTACAATACATACAAATTTGAATTCAGACTTTTGCATACACCCACTCAAATCAGAACATTCACAAGAATATTTAAGAAAATACTCTACAGTTTAGTCAAATCCCCTTTAACAATATCACAACAAAAAAATACACAATATAAACATACACATAAACATTTATGGACTAAGAATATTGCAAAAATCACCTTTTGAAAAAAAGCATAAAATCAAATTTCTTATCTAATAGTGAATAGTAAATCCACATTATGTGAAAGAAGAAGATAGACCAATAGTTAATCAAGACATTTTCACAAACTAAAAATAACAATGGAGCAGAAAGGAAAAAAAAAACCCTCTCAAATCAATGGCCATCACCAGGAAGACACAAGATGGCTTCCCACATCAGGGCGGGTTTTTTACCTCCTCACTTTTTAAGAAGCATTTTAGCAAAGTCCGAGTTCGACAAAGGCTTCGTCGGCTTCTTGAACTCTCCGTCGCCCTCCGCTGGCGCAGTCCCGTTCTCCGCCTTGGCCCCAGAGCCGCTGGGCCGCTGCAGCGCACGCGGCAGCAGCGAGCGTGGCACCAGGGAGACCTGGGTGCGGCCTCTGCCTCTCCTACAACCACAAACACACCACAAACACACACAATAGAGGTTTGGCTTTGTTGGGATCCGTCACGCTTGGCTCCTCTCTGATCTCTGATACAAGTATGGTGGAAAAATCCCAATCCGCAACATAAACTCATTTCCACTTCCACAAAAGAAAAAAAAAAAAAGAAAAAATACATTGCAGATAGTTAGACCATCAGTGAGTTACATTCTTCATTGGTCCAATTCATAAAAACATTGTTAATGTTGTAAGTTGTTGTGAATCACGGCCTTGTACGCCGTGATTCACCACACTTGTAAAGCCTTAAGGACTCCAGCCAGCCGTTACGGTTCCCCTGTAAAGACTTGAAATAGTTTACGTTGACATCTTGAGTCACCTTGACTTTAAGCTCCCCAGACTCTTAAGCTCAGGCAGGCTGCCAGGTAGAGGACACTGAACAAGCCCAAGCAGAGTGCAGAGGTGTTTTGACAATGACAAGCGAAGACGAGTCCTACTCTGTAAGTTAATTGGCTAACGTCTATGTTGGCAATTTATTGTTTGCAACTTATGCATCGTATTGGTTTGTAACTTAGCACAGCTCTGGTCAATGAGCTTTTGTGAAAGACGGCCGAGATTATTAGGTCAGGTAGAGAATCTATGACGGTCTCAGGTGATCCAGTTAAGTTTGCTTGCGGGCCGTCGTGCTGGTGTGCCGATTTGCTTCATACCTGGCAACCCCGGGCCACTCTGCGACTACTCAGAACACGTTGGAAATCTTTGGACGGTAGTTCACAGTGTATTACCCTCACACGAACGGAGCTAGGCTAATGTCACTCCGCAAGTCAATGGAAGGGGTAAGTAAGCAAAAAAAACAAAATAATCAATGGCTATTCAGATCCCTGCGGCACACTACAGTCCATCTCAGAGCAGGTGTATATGTGGCGAGTGGGAGCGCGGCCTTAAGAGAGCAGAGCGCCACAAAAAAACTTACGATCCGTAAGCTTGGCGGGGCATCAGGGCCGACATCGGACCACCGGCACCGGCGCCGGCTTTGGGGTTCTTGCGCGGCGGGTTGCTGATGGAGACCGATATCTGGTTGTC
Organism: Urophycis tenuis; assembly: GCA_036785325.1. Lineage (NCBI taxonomy): Eukaryota > Metazoa > Chordata > Actinopteri > Gadiformes > Phycidae > Urophycis > Urophycis tenuis. The sequence continues at coordinate 3,654,561 of JAXIVH010000026.1, read as the reverse complement.
GCCCACGGACGTGCCGTCCAGCTTCAGCACCGCGTGGGAGGCCTGCGCCTCGTCACCAAACTCCACGTACGCCAAACCCTGCGGACGCCAGACAGAGACGGCGGCTTCAACCTTTGCCCTCGCGTCAACACGTATCTGACACTTTGGGCGGGTCAACGGCAGCGGGCGGTTCATTTCACTGCATCGGTGTGGGGTGGCGGTAGCTCAGTGGGTAGAGCGGGTGGACAGAGCGGGTCATCCACTAACCGTAGGGTCGGCGGTTCAATCCCCCACCTCCCAACTGTCCACATGTCGAACCCCACTAAAATGTACTGACTGTAAGTCACTTTGGACAAAAGCATCCCCTTTAACTTTACCCCTTACGGTGTGACCAGAAAACATGGTTTTTAACTTCTGGTCTGTTCAGCCGAGGGCTGTCCTTACCTTGGGCTTTCCGGAGCGATAGGTGACCAGTCGGACATCTTTGACGGTGCCGTGGCCTTTACACAGCTCCTCCAGCTGCGGTTTGGTGCAGGAGAAGGGCAGCCCCGAGATGAACACCTTGTGTTTTTCGATGGCCGAGTTGTACTTGAATACCTGACGGGGAGAGACGTCCAAACGTGAATGCGCGTGGCTCAGCTAGGGCTGGGAATCGCTAGAAAAGTATCAACAGCCCGAGGGGTTTGGCTACGATATCAAAACACTTTCTTTTCCATCCGCGTTCCTTCTTTTGACACGGCACCGCAGTCTAGAATATACACAACAAAAAAAGAAACAAGAGCCGGCCATTTTTTTTTTTTTTCCCCATTGCCTCCATTTACCACTAAACATTCGGCGAAGCGAAATCAGTCCCGCCGCCCCCCCCCCCCCCCGGGGGGAGCCAGTCTCTGAGCCGCCCTGCGTCCGTTTTTTTTTTTTTTACCTTGAAGTCCGGGTTGGTGTTCTTGTCGACGCACGGCGACACAAACATGGGCCTGCCCTCCACCTCCTGCCGGTCCAGCTTCAGCGCCACGGGGACGGAGGCCTTGGACTCAAACTGGATGTAGCCGTAGCCCTTGAAGGCGCCGGCCTTGCTGAACACGGGGCGCACCTGCTCCACCGGCCCGCAGCCGTCAAACAGCGCCCGGAGCTTCTGCTCGGGCTCGGCCAGCGTGTACGCCAGGTTGCTGACGAACACGCTGTTGTTGTCGTTGCGCAGCTCCGGCTTGTCGTCCGGCTTGGACCCGGAGGACGAGGCGGCGGCCGCGGCCTGCTGCTGCTGCGGGGGGTTTTTGGCGCCCGGGGGCGGGCCCTTGTGTCGGGCGGTGGTCGTGGTCTTGGTCCGACCAAACAGCCCCAGCTCCGTCTCCATGTCCTCCTCTGCGCCATTGTTGTCATCATCGTCGTGGTCGTCGTGGTCGTCCCCGGCTCCTTTGTGTCTCTTGGGAGCACGTCCTGGCGGTGGGGGGGGGGGGGGGAGAAGGAGACAATGAGCGTCACACACACACACACACACACACACTGTATTCCTCGACCCATCGCCCCGTACCCGCGTCCCCGTCCCAGGCCTCCTGGGGGTCTGCGTGAGCCGCCTTCCTCTTGTCCCCCGCCCTCCCCCCCGGGGGGCCCTTCTTCTGGGTCTTCTTGTCCGCCTTGGCCTTCCTCCGCTGCTCCACCTTCTTCTTCTCCTCCTCCTCCTGCTGCAGCGCCTGGTTGGCCTCCTTCTCCGCCACCTGCCGGAGGGCAGCGAGGGCAGCGCTTTGAAAACCTTTGAAACCTCAAGTGCAGGAGACAGGGCTGCCGCTGAGAGACACGGGCCGCCCCTGGTCCCTGCGCATGGCCCCCCTTTCTCTTTTGTATGCCACGTGGTCGAGTGACAAAACCGGTCAAAATCGGACACCGAGGTGACATCACCGTCCCCCGTTTCGGTGCCGGGTGCCCTTGGGACTCACCCTGGCCTGCTGCTCTTTCAGCCTGCCGAGCCGCGTGTCCGTCTTCTGCACCGCAGCGTCCCAGTCCTCCAGAGAGCCTGCGGGGCGACAAAGCACCGGCACGGTTAAGTCGGGCCACGCCACGGTACCAGTAGGGTCACACATCACGGTCCAGTCGGGTCACCCTGACCTTTTCGCCCCAAAGCTTTGCGCGGTTCGCGCACACAGTTGGCCGGTCAAACTAACCCCAGCGTGCCCCCTTTACGTCTCCACCCACGCTCAGGTGGGGCGGCGGTAGCTCAGTGGGTGGAGCGGGTGGACAGAGCGGGTCGTCCGCTAACCGTAGGGTCGGCGGTTCGATCCCCTTGATCCCCCCTCCTCCTCCTCCTCCAACTGTCCACATGTCGAACCCTCACAAAATGTACTGATTGTGAGTCGCTTTGGACAAAAGCGTCTGCTAAACGCCCCCTTTACATGTCCGTATCGGGGTGCAATGTCGTTGGCGATTGACGTGGGGAAAAAACTTTTTGTCCTCGTAAACAGAATTGTTTACAGAAGGGGCAAAATGTATTTCATGTCTTTTTAAAAAAAAGGGGGGGCATCGTCACGCTCAGGCAACACCAGACACCGCCTTCGCCATAAACAACAACAAAAATAAAATTATGTCAACCTTTCCAAATCCAATGATGGAGAATTCAAATCACAGACCGGTGAATCACAGATCAATGATCCGATGTTTCCGTGGCAACAACATACCTTCCGGACAAATTCGCCATGGTATACGATGTATGGAAAAAAATGTACAGGGTTCCCACTCATGATTTTCCATGACTTTCCAGACCCAAAAAACAAAATTTCCATGACCACTTCCTTAAAAAGAAATGACGTTAAAAAGATTTTAAAAGTGTGAAAACAAGATTATCTTCATCACTAGAGCTGTTCTTTGTCTATATGAAGGTTAACAACCACAACCACAGATATGCAGAACTTAAGTGTAAATGTCAGAAATGACCACCCTTCTCGGCTGAAAGCCCTGTAAACACACGGTAAATAAAACAATTAAAACAATTTAAATATTTACGATAGTTTATTTGACGAAAAAAAAATCATGCACAACTCATACACAATGTCAACACTGCCCTCAATGCACAGTGCAAATGTAATGTCAACAAACATTACACAGGAAATTGTAGTCTATGTACATGTTTTACCTTTGGTGTACACCATATTGTGTACAATCATACACAATGTCAACACTGCACTCAATGCACAGTGCAAATGTAATTTTGAACAAACATTGAACACAAGAAATTGTAACCTATTTTTATTGTATTTTAATTGTAAATGTATTGTATTTTAAATGTTTGCGAGAAGTTTTTTCTTTTCAACAAGTGCTTTGTTTATTTTGATCAATTCTTCATGTTTTGTTTTTGCGGACTGCCTAAGGCTGTTTGATTTAGCTATGTATGTAAGATCAGCAAGATTTTCTGCTTTTTGTGCAAATTCATCAGCGGATTTTTGTAAAGATGCAACATCTTTCTCAAGTCGTGCTTTCTTTCGTTTTAGTTCATCAACCCCTCAATAACCGCCTTCCTTTTTGCGTGTAGTGTTTCTTTTGCTTTGTCTTTTTTCTGTTCCTCAAGATAGTGTAGATACCGTTGCCTGGCCAAGGATGCTGATTTAAGGAAGGCCTTCGTGACCACAACATTTTCGATGCCCCCCACCGACCTCAAATGGTCACAGAACAGTCTTTGTGCACTGTAGGTGCCTTCCTTCATATTTTCAACCTCTATCTGTCTATTAATTGAAAAACCCCTCTCAACTGACGCATTGCCATGTGACAGCAATAACAGAGGTGCTACAACACTCCAGAGTTTGTCATAACCCTTGTCCCCTGCCATAGTTACGTGCAAAAGGGTATCACGCGAGAACACCCTGTACTGTTTAACCACATCATCACAGTTATTTTCATCCAATCTATTCACATCGGTCATGACTTTCAGAATTCTTTTCAGTTTTGGAATGCAGGCTTCCCCATTCTCAGCCATTCTCCTAGGATCTAGGCAATCCATGTTGCGTACTAAACTATAATGCAGGGGCGACTTTTCTTGCAATTTCCCTGCAAGGCACTGCAAGGATTTCCTGCACTCGTTCCTAAACTCCAATTCTGCTCTTTCTGAGATTTTTTTTGTGGACACAAGGTTTTTCACCACTTTTTCAGCACAGAAGCCAACATCCACTCTACTTGCATGTGCACGATTTTTTTTCTCATTTATGTCTAATGACATCAATTTACCGACTGTGTTGGCATTAGCCATTACATCAGACTTCACAAAGCGGGCCATAATAGAGGACATTAAATTAAACTGATCTTCCCCCAGAAATGGGATCATGGGGCGGTCAGTTTGGTATAGAGTTAAAAACGGTGCAACCTCTTTTGAAAACGATAAAAGAAATGCCAGCTTTGCAGGCATGAGGGGATCTGTGCACCCCTCTTTGACCGTAATGTAGCTCTTATTTGCTGGTTTTGAGAATTTGCCAGCCTCGACTGCATGGACGTTTGTTGTCAAATCAGGAAGAATCTTTAACATCCTGTCAGTAATGGGGACATTTTCGACCCATCTAATTTTGCAGAACTTCAGTGGCATTAAAGGAGAAGTTTGTCCTACGGCTTTTTCATAATCCTCTCTACGCGCAGGGGAATCTTTCAACAGCCAGTATGCACTGCTGAGAAACTGGTCTAAATTCCATTGGGCAGCATCTGCGCCCTTTTTGAAAGCGCCATGCAAAATATGTAAGCCACAGCTACCCACATTTAGTAGGCTTGTGTTCACATCATTCTCCATTTCGGTTTGTACGAGTTTGTGGAATGTAAAATTGACATTAGGTCCATCCATTGAAAGTTGTAAAAGATTTTTGTAACATAACCCTTCTGTTGCCTTGTGGAAGACCTCCACCATGTTCTCATCAGTAGAGTGTCCCATAAAGTCAGAGCTGAAATAACAGGTAGCCACAATATCATTGTCCCAAAATGTCACATGCATGTCCATTTGCTTGGATTGTGTTTTCTGTTTCAGGCTCTCATCAAAGAGCAAAACATATCCATTCTTAGCTGATTTAATCTTGTCCATTACCAGTGACTTGCAGTATGGTGCAAGACCAAAAACAGTCAAGTAAGAAGACTTTGTCTCTCCACATTGAAAGCTGCTGGCAATGGTGCTGTCTGGAAACATCCTTCTGAACAGAGAACCTGCAAACACCAACAAAAAAAGATATACAAGGATCTTAATATAACGCTGCAATATTAATTGAAATGCATTGCATAATCAAAATGGCTATTCCACTCAAAAGTCACCCTCAAAGTAATTAACTTAAGTGTTTTAATGTTTTTAATATGACAACTATTGGCACACTCGAACTGTGGGTCTGTGTGATTTTTTAGTGCTGCTGGTCCACATCATTTATTAAATGAATAATTCTTACTTAATACTTGTCACTTAATAATAATTCTGAAATAATTCTTAATTCAAGTTGAATCACCTTGTGTTATAGCGCAGTAACGAAACCGGTTTAAATTAGCTTACCTACAAAATATGACGAACTAGTTAGCCAACAACTGCCCTAGCAGTCAAACATCAAGCAAGTGCAACACAAGACATAGCAAGATGACACATAAGACAGCAAATAGGGTAAACTTAGGGTAAAAGTTACAAAATGTTGCTTTAAATCGATGTTCATTCAGCCCACTAACATTAATGTACATATCCCGTCAGATTTGCATAGCGAAATTAATCCCCATTGATTTTTTTGACACCAAACATAGAAGGGCCTACTTTTAATGCATCTAAAGTTACGGTCTAAGTTAGCAAAAACTTACTATACATTGCATATGTACCGCTCTTCTCCGATGACCTGTATGACCAGTGGGACTCCGTGAGCTTCAGGCACCACAGGATTTCAGCCTCCAGAGTTTTTGCTGGTATCAGACTCAGGTGTTCTCCGCTGCTTCGTATGGTGCCAATATCGTTGGAACAGGGGATGGGAGCAGCTTCAGGCTCAGGCTCAGGCTCAGGCTCGCTTCTTGTGGATGGTTGAACTAGCATCGCTGTTATGCTAGGCTGTGACAGGGTCGATGATCTCACCGCCCGCAACCGTGAAGCATGTTTTTTGCTAGTTGCATGGCTCCGCAACGCGTGTTCTCCCATATTTGACAGAAATATGACTGTTTTACAAACGCTACATTTAGCTCTGTGGTCATCAATTCGCGATAGCCAGCCCCTGAACTCATCATTTTCGAGCCAACTTTCTTGAAACCTGCATTTGCCAGGCATGTTTGCCAACTGACGCCGAACCACCACACTGCCAGACTTCAGTGGGCTCGAAGATATTGCATTCTAGAATGTTGCACATTACAGCGCGAAACCGACCCTTTTACAGCGTGACATCACAAAGTTGCGCACGCAATTTGGTAACAGAAGAAAATGGTAGCCCATCTGATCTCTACAGAGAACACAGAAGAGGCAGCAAACATTTAACGATAAAAACTTTTCCCAGCATCAAAATGTCTGGCTGTTGCGTATACGGTTGTCAGAAATCGGTATTCCACCGGCGGACTAAAGTTTTACAGGATTCCGACAGGATCACGACCGTTTCAGAGCAACCGGCGTCGTCTGTGGTTACAGGCAATTAAGCGTGTTGACTGGAATGAGGACATAATAAAAAATGCTCGCATCTGCAGCGCCCACTTCATATCTACTCTTTGACCTCCCCGGATTACGTTAGTGATTGTCTGTACAATGTAGAATAATAATCTAATGCAGCTAACGTTTGATAAGCTGGTGTGTGATCGTGTGATTTGGATAGCAGCTAGCAGGCTGGTCTAGTAAACAAACACGTACGTGTGTTTCATTTACTTGTGTCCTTGCCTTTGACTAGGGAGAACTTGTGATTTCAATACACAAAACTCTGTGTCTATGTCATGGTATTTGACGTCCTGTACATGACCACAGACAACATATTCGTAAGCATCCAGTGACTTATAGGCTCGTAATTTCTCTCTGGTGTACACGCTTGGTTTCTCAATTAAATATGTGTATATATCTGGCCACTGTATATTCGGCCACTTGCTAACGTCGTCAACCCACTCATTAATAGCACACGGATCTGGAAGTCGGACACCATTTGTCAAAGTCAACTTGTTAAGGTAATATTCGCAATCTTTTGCTGACAATCCCCTTGCATAGGTTGACAAGCCGTTGATCTCCGCCATACTTCTGTTGCCAGGCTGCGTGCGCAAACGTTCTAAGTCATCATTGTTTACAAACAGTAAAATGGTCTATAATCAGTAAGAAACATTGTTATACACCAAACAAAAAAGTAAGCAACAAAATACACTCAAGTTTTGCTTCTACACAACTGTTAAGAAAATTCCATGATATTCCATGACTGTGCATGCAAAATGGTCAAATTCCATGACTTTCCATGACTGGAAAGCTTTTATGAAATTCCATGATACCATGATATTCCAGAAATTCCATGACCCGTGGGAACCCTGAATGTATAATAAAAAAGGAATTGTCCAATATGCAATTAGCCTGCTTGGACAAGTCTGGCTGGGTTTAAATACCAAATCCGTCCATAGAGTAATGAATTCTTCCAGGGATTCAGTCTAAATCCTGTCCTTTATTTTTTATCATTATAATTTTTTTTAAACGTCTCTCCACCAATGGAGATATCACAACGTGTTGTGTTAATCTGTGTTCTATACAGCCTATGCCTTCCATTCTCACCAGAGCGCAGAGTTTGCGGGAAATGACGATTTGAACGCAACATCCACAGGGGGAACATTTTGAAAGGCGCAACGACGCGTCTTATGTTTTAGTTTGGCTAACCGAGTAGGGGAGGGGGGGGGTACTTTGTGATTCGCCTATTGTGCGGAGGCATCCGTCAAACGACGGCACCGTGGAGCGGAGTGTCGCTGCCACAGCCAGCGTTCCCCCCCGTGCGCAAACTCACCCTCCACTCGCTCAAACGTGAGCAGGACTTCGCACACGTGCTCCGGGTAGTCCGAACTGCACTGGACGGCTCGGTGGAGGGCCTTCCTGCAGTGGGCCGTGTCTCCGTACGACCTGAACCGCGACAAGACAACACACGCCGTTAGAGGCTGAGGTGGAAGGTGGCAGGCGGGAGGCGGGAGGCGGTAGGGGGGAGGGGGGAGTGGTACCCGGGACTTTAAAACTTTGTGGGGCAGCCGGCCTACTGGTTAGGGCTTTGGATTTGTAACCGGAGGGTCGCCGGTTCGAACCCCGACCAGTGCGCATGGCTGAAGTGCCCTTGAGCAAGGCACCTAACCCCTCACTGCTCCCCGAGCGCCGCCGCTGTTGCAGGCAGCTCACTGCATCGGGTTTAAGTGTGTGCTTCACCTCACTGTGTGCTTCACCATCACTGTGTTCTGAGTGTGTCACTAAATCACGATTGGGTTAAATGCAGAAGACCAAATTTCCCTAACGGGATCAAATCAGTAATTCTTCTTAAAAGTGGGAGGGGGGAAACCCATGAACTGACCTTTCAAGGTGATAATACTCCAACCACATGTTGGCATATTTGGCGTTCCCTTTCGTCATGATGCTGTCCCACAGTTCCCTGGCCTTCTGGATGTTCTTGCAGTGGTGCGCCTATCACAGAGGGAGGAACACCTTGTATACACGGCCCTCATACATGACCCCGCTTGCCGAATAAATTCACCACTAAATCACATTGCAATATTCAAACTAAATCAAAACCGCTTTTCTATTGTTGGTGTAACACGTTTTTCATGCCATACATGTACCTCTATCTTGGCCCAGATCTGCATTATACTACAGGAAGCATCTCCACTTTCACTGAACCCTAGGAAAATGCAAAAACAACAACGTAAAACACCACCATTTGAAAAACGGTGACACAAGCACACACACATATGTACAGACACAGAGCACAGCCAATCAATTAAATCAAGCCCCATAGTGTCATGCACCTACTTTCTTCAACGTCCTGTTTCAGGTAGTCCAACGCTCGAGAGAAGGCTGCCCGTAGCTCTTCCAACTCCTTGCTGGATTCTGAGGAAGACACCAAGATCAGACTTTGTTAACCCCTCAAGGGAAGGTTACAGCAGCAAAAGAACAGTCCAAATCACACACGAAGAAGAAGGCAAAAGAGAAGATAAAAATACAAATAAGAAGGAATATCGGAATGAACATAATATACACCCATTTAATAAACTAATTCTAACAGAATAAACAAAAGGTAAAACAATAAACCTATGCATTTACATGACATGCATCAACCATATACTGATAGGTGACTGATGCAATGAAACGGAACTACCTGGAACTAAAAAGGCAATGGTCTCCACATGCATCTTTTTATTTTATTACACCAGCAGTTCTCACCTTTGCTGAAGTCGACGCGCCTCCTCAGGTAGTCAAGGTAGGCTTGCCAGATGTTCACATAATCGGTAGCTTGAATAAAACCTGCATCCAAGGCCTTTTCAAAAACATCTACAACACAGTTTGGAGAAGGCTATCACATAGGGCATTAACACTGCATCAACTCAATTCATTGATTTGCAATGTGTCACACGCAGACCGGAGGCCATTAGCATGATTAGATGGCTAGATTAAAGGAAAATGTCACCGTTTGTCCATACTGAACTACGTTCTTCCCTGATCTTAGCTGAGTTAATGCACATCTCTCTCACTTTCATGCGTGCATTCGATCGCTCTGGCGCGCAGCGCTACTTCGATAGCATGTAGCTTAGCCCAGTATATTCCTTAGGATCCAAACGGGGGTGAAGTTAGAACGACCCAAGTATGGTTACACAAAATGAAACATGGTAATTTTCTTTTTCTATAAAAAAGGATAACTGATGTATGGCGAAATAAAACCTGGGAGCACTTCGACGTTGGCGCAGTAATATCATCACTCCTAAAAGATCCTCTCCCCCTCCCCTTGTTACTTCTGTCAATAGAACCAACGTGACCTTTTACTTCTACTACTACAGGTAGTGCAGGTCACGCTGGTTCTATTGACGGAAGTAACAGGGGGAGGGGGAGAGGTTCTTTTAGATTATATTACTGCGCCGACGTCAAAGTGCTCCCAGGTGTTATTTCGCCATACATTATAGTTATCCTTTTTTATCCGCTTAGAAAATTGCCATGTTTCATTTTGTGTAACCATACTTGGGTCGTGTAACTACTCATGTTACCGTATTTAAATAGGGAAAACGTGGAAGTGCTTGGCGGCTTCTAACTTCACCCCCGTTTGGATCCTAAGGAATATACTGGGCTAAGCTACATGCTATCGACGTAGCGCTGCGCGCCAGAGCGATCGAGTGCAAGAACGTAGTTCAGTATGGAAAACGGTGGCATTTTCCTTTAAAGGGACCAAGCTAAAAGGCATCCCTTACCTGACCCAGTGTGATGCTATGAACCATGTCTCTCTAGTGCTAGCAAGCATTTATCTCTAACCTCTGATGATGTGATACTCTGCTCCATGTCTCTCTAGGAGGGCTAGCTAGCATGTAGCGCTAACCTTTGATGACGTGATGCTCTGCTCCGTGTCTCTCTAGGGCTAGATAGCATGTAGCGCTAACTTTTGATGACGTGATGCTCTGCTCCGTGTCTCTCTAGGGCTAGCTAGCATGTAGCGCTAACCTTTGATGACGTGATGCTCTGCTCCGTGTCTCTCTAGGGCTAGATAGCATGTAGCGCTAACTTTTGATGACGTGATGCTCTGCTCCGTGTCTCTCTAGGGCTAGCTAGCATGTAGCGCTCACCTTTGATGACGTGATGCTCTGCTCCATGTCTCTCGAGGGCCAGCAGGTAGCTCCTCCACAGTCCCATGGTCCACGGGCAGTTCCTGACCGCACGCTCGTGAGCCGAAAGAACCAATTCTTTGATCTTCAGCTGGCGGTCCTGTGGCACCCAGAGGAATTCATGTCGTTACAAATATATCACTGCATTCCTGCATTCACACGCTTCAAAACTCGAAACAGTAGATAGATAGATACTTTATTAATAAAGCCTTAGGGATTTTTTTGGCATCCCGCAGCATTAACATATATACACACATATATCACACACGTAGAAGGAGCATAGAACAGGTACATAAAATAAAATAAAAATAAAATTTAAATAAAATAAAATTAAAAGGAGTAAGGAGTACTAAAACAAGAGAATTAAAAGATAATTAAAACAAAAGTAAACGGTAAACAGTGCAATGACAGTATTGTCTGTTGTTAATATGATTAAATATTAATATAATATATAGTATAAACATAAATAGTAGTAATAGGTGAGAGTATGAGCATATATTAGTGTGTTAGTGTATTAAAGGCGTGTATTAGATCTAGCCGTGTAGACCTGGGGTGATTGGTTTTGGGGGCCATTAAGTTAAAAAGTTTAAACCATGAATGCCTAGCACTAACTATTCAATGAGCGCACACCATGCAATCGCTGTCAGCTGACTGGTCCAGCGGGGGGGGGGGCGGGACACTCACCAGGTAATTGGTGTATTTTGCCCACATGTCTGGCACCAGGCAGTTCTCTGCCAGCGCCCGCTCAAAGATGATCTGGATGCGTGCTGGGTCCCCCTCCTTCAGCTCATAGTTGATGTAGGCCTGGTACTCCGCCATCTTGGGGGGCTCCGCCACGAGCTGCACACACACACACGTACACGCACAGACACACATTACAACATGACGAGCAATTTAACACACGTTCCAGCTGTTTACCGTTATAACTGATCCCCTTTGCCGTTCTTCGTAATAACGCACCCCCTTGCTGTTCACCAATATAAGGGACATCCTGAGGGATTAAATCTATATATATGTATACCTCCCAGCCGTTCGCCATTATAACTGACTAACCACCATTATAAACGGGTATCCCAGCCGTTCACCATTATAACTGACTGACCACCATTATAAACGGGTATCCCAGCCGTTCACTATTATAACTGACTGACCACCATTATAAACGGGTATCCCAGCCGTTCACTATTATAACTGACTGACCACCATTATAAATGGGTATCCCAGCCGTTCACTATTATAACTGACTGACCACCATTATAAACGGGTATCCCAGCCGTTCACTATTATAACCGAGATCTGCCATCATTCTGTCTGTTGGCTTCATGCGAGTGCTGCGGGTTTTCAAATTGATGAACTTGCAAGGGTGATGCGAAGCATAAGAAACAATGTCAAAAAAAAAAGCCATGCTTTGTTGGCAACAATCCACAATATGACATAAAATGAGCTCATAAGAATAATGAAAAAAAAAAAAAAAAGTGCACCAGATTCTCCTCGAAGGGTCGGTTCTTGGCCAGCTGCTGGAGGGCCTTTTTGTACTGATGAGTCAGCGTTTCAGGGACGCCGTGTTCCGACCACTCCTCGTACTCGCAGTATGTGGCCTCCAGGTCTGCCAGACAGCACGGGGAAAAGACAGCCGTCAACCAACCAGGATTAAACCTCTATGGCACCCACATCACATGAGCCCATTTGACAACAAGTCACCAAAAAAAAAAGGTATTTCATAAATATTGGGGTTGGGAGTGTTGTTGGGGAACAGAGCCATGTCATGCCATCTCTATAAATCGACAGTCACAATCCAAGACAATGGCCGGGCCTTTCCTCCAGGGTCTTAACGACACCTGTCACAGCTGTCATCGCCCCCCCCCCGCCCTCTTAGTCATCTGCCATATTGAAATGCTTGATGCCTTGTTGGGTTACTCCCCATTGGTTTCTCTACATGATGCGCTCATCGTTTTTGCCTGTGACTCAGACAGCCGTCTGACAAAAAAAAAAAGCGGAAGTTGACGCTTACCCATAAAAGGGACGGCCAGCTGGCGACGGAAGAGTGTGTGTATTCGCTCTAGCTGGGCGTTCTGCTTCCCCTGCTCCTCTGGGGAGGGAACGCTGCCCGCGGGAGGCTGCAGAAAGGAGGAGAAGGGAGGAGAAGGTGTAACAATCCAGCCCCCCCCTTTTTTTATATCGCGGCCGGTGCAAGCTCAGCGAGATGACGATGGACAAACCTGTACGGTGGACAGCATCACGTTCTCAAACTCCCTGTAGGCGTCCCACACGGTCGACCCCTTGGTCATATGGAGACCCACTGCGGTCAGGGCCCGCTCGAAGATGGATCGGACCTTGTCCAGGCCACCGGGTGAACCCATGCCACCAATAGAGTATTGGGCATATTCCAGCCAGATATCTGGACCTGTGTGTGGGGGAAAAAAAAAACAACAACTTTACTTATAAAGTTAAGTGTACATCACTGTGGGAGTTTATGTTTGATAAATGCTGCTATGTAAGCATATACAGTATAATATGTTAGTCAACAGTCCTAGTCCAACAGTCAAAAGGTCTTCCTTTGCATCTTGAAATCCTAATGAGAAGAGAAGGGAGGACCTTTCGGTCTTTATTGGTCATTTTCAGTATTTTTTTAGATATGGGACCGAATTTTGTTCTCCGCATTTGACCCATCCTATGGTACATAGGAACAGAGGGTTGCTCTGTTCAACGGCCGGGGAGCAAGTTGGGGTTCGGTGTTTTGCTCAAGGACACTACGACATGCGGACAGTTGGAGAAAGGTGATCGAACCACCGACCCTACAGTTAGTGGACGACCCGCTCTATCCACTGAGCCACTGCCGCCACTGCCACTATTCGGGATTGGGGAGTGTCCCCGACCTGAGACAGATCAGGCCCGCCACGCAATTCATTAATGCAATTTCAGAAATACTCAACTAGACAGGCGATTTAAAACCAGAATAACATCAAATAGCCCCAGCTCAGGGTTTGGGTGCGATGTGATGCAGGCAGGTTTTGTGGTGAGTGAATGCCAGACAAAGTCAAAATGTTCCTGAGTGTTTGTTTGCCCGGGGGACCCGAGCAGAGCGGATTACTGACGGCGATGAAACGACATGTGCAGCATTACTGCCGAGTTTGACACGAGGGAGGAAAGGCTGTCTTTGGAGGCCATGAACGGCCCCAGCAAAAAAGGGTGAAGACTTGTCAGTTAAAGGTAAAAGTAAACTGACAAAAAGTAGACCTTGACTCGGGATCCGGTTTACCATTGTGGAGGTAAACGGTCAATTGTTTTACCTCATCACTCATGCTGACGGATGCGGTGAAACAATTTATCGAGACGTAGGGAAAACCTGTCCCACGGCTCCATGACGGAGAGAGGCTGTGTGATTTGGCCTTCGTGGTGGACATTGGACATTACCGAGTGCCTTTCAAGGACACGCAGCAGCTTTTCAGCTCTCTGCTTGCAAATGCAAAAAAAAAGGCCAATTTTAGGCGAAATTTAAACTGACCCTTCGAAGACCGCTCAAGATGGACTGACCCAAACCTAGGAAATGAGCTGAGACTGAGAGTTGCATCATCTTCACTTCCATCTGACAGCAGACGCCTCATCAAAAAGACGCAAATCCAGCCATCACATTAGAAGTGAGTTTGACAAATTAAGTAAGAACATTTAACAATGTATTATTTTGTATGGCCCAACACTGGCCAAATTAGTTTAGAAATAGGGTCCCCTCCCCACCCCTGGTTTAGACGCTGTGATAAAAAGGGCAGATTTTTTACATATCCGTTTCATGGATTTTGATCTTCATTCCTAAAGTTATGTCACAATTGTAGTCTTTTTATCGTCTCACAGAACACACATTCCCAAACACATCAAAGCGATGTCAGCTGAATATACTCACAGATGTAGTCTTTCACAGCCTTCTCAAAGAGCTCATAGATTTTCTCTCGATTGCTCTCCTCCTCAGTCAGGCGAATCTCATCTTTCAGCCATTCCAGCCAGATCTCTGCATTGGTGGATTTTATGTTGAAACTGAATGGGTCAACTTGGTCATTGGGGGATTTGTAATTACATTAAAAAATAATTCAACTTGGAAATGTATTTATTTATTCATTCATTTATCTATGGAATTATATTGCCCAACATATTTATTGTCTTAAAATAAAAGGCAAACAACACATACCTTCTGTGAGTGGGAAAAGGTCACTCATCTTCTGTCTCGCCCTGCGAAGACGACTCAGCTCTCCTTCTTGCCTCAACAGTTTGATGAGGTCCACATGACAGTTGTAGTCAAAGGCATTAATTGATAGCTGGGGGGGGGGGGGGTAAACGTAAGAGGAAGTAACTGTGAAGGAAGTCATTCTTTAATTGAAAGTGCTGCAGAAGCAAAATGCTTATAAACGTACACTTAACGATCTCAAAAATCTGTTCCTGCATTTGGCCCAAAACGCATCAGGCCAAATAACATCTGCTCGGTTGCTCTATAACTAAAATATATTAACAGCACCCCGAAACTTAAGCTTTTTATTAGTTTAGCTATATTGTAATAAATGACTGTGCCATTTAATTTTATTTGATTAATCCTACCTTTACGATAACAATAACATGTGATTCTGATTTGTAATTCACTTTCATATTTCTGCTCCTGCGGTGGGCTATCCCTTTTTTTTAACACTTTGTTGATGTTCACTGGAATGTTATTTCAAACTAATTTGTTGTCGTGATGCTGCTGCTGTAGTTTTATCTGATAGTGTAAGAATTCTGCACCTGCTATTGTTACCTTTAAGTTGCTTAGTTTAGCATATAACTTCACTAATAATTAAAATACTTAAAGAAAATATAATATTGCATTTAAATAGCGCGTTTCAAGATACCCAAATCGCTTTATATTGTGCGTGTGTGTGAGTGTGCTCATGACACCTCGTCCACTCACGTTACTAAAGCCATTAGCAATAATATTAGCCAGAAAGCTAACGAATAACGCACTCTCTTGTGTGCAGTTGCGTCATGCCGGACAAGGCAGTACAATGCAAGTAAGACAAAACGTGTCAAATCCATGGAAGTGTCCTCCCTAAGCATCGGCGTCGGGGTTTTGTTGACCACTCATTCATTCTGGTTTGCTAATACAGCTGCGTGTTGACACTCTCACACTGGTTCACATTACCTGCTCCTCCAAACGCTGAATTTCGGCCTCGTTTTCTTTGTCGTCTTCGGATAAATCGTCTTCCTCATCGTCGGAACTTTCGACCCCCATCCCTTCCTCCTCATCTGATTCCATCTCTTCTTTAATTCCTGCATCTTCCTCCATATCTTCCAAATGCGTTCCCTCTGCGTTGCTTGACGCTGCCATGATGGAATCAACCGTCTGCCTAGTAACAAATTAGCCATAGGGTAGTATCGCGAGAGTACGTGCCTGGAAACAAATTGACAATACTCTAGTATCGCGAGAGGCAGTTAGATGTGCAACACCGTAGTCCCGCGAGAAGTACCTTATTACATTTTGGTTAGTTTTTTTGTTCTTATTTTTTTATTTATTGTATTTTACAAAATAAAACAAATCGAAAAACATGTATGCCATGCAGAGTCTTGATGGGAAGGTCTGTAACTCGTGCACGTGGAGGCAAATGTTATTTCCCTCGTTCTTATTTTAAGTTGTTTTAAACATAACCAGCAGAGGGCGTCTTCGCACAGATTTTCCTGCAAGCCGTATGGTGGAGATCATGGTGGAGATAGAGTCCTATAGTCTCTATAGTACTCTAGGTGGAGATAACCCACGGACCTACAATACATACCGGTATGTAGCCAACATCGAATGTATGCCTCAACACATTTCCGCAGGATGAACAGGATGAACAAGATGAACAAGACAAAATATTTTATTTATTTTATTTTTTTACCCACCCCCCCCCACCCATTTTTGCACATGAGGATTTGTAACCATAGACATCCTATTAGGGATGAGATAGGATGTCTATGTTTGTAACTGTTCAGAGAACAAGGAAGGAGGAAATCCAGAGCCCATCAAAAGTACCAATGCCGAGAAGTGCCAACCCCCTTTATCAAGAGGGAAATTATATGGGCTGGGATCAGTTACGAGAGTTAAACCGAGACACGGTAATAATTCCGTGATTGATCCTTGACCATATGACGGACGCCACACACACCATCGAAAAAAGGTGAGTGAAGCCAGCAATAATAATATTATAAATGATAATAATAATAATATAAACTATATATTTTTTTCTTTATTATTGAATATTTTTCTATGAATCTGTTTTTATTCTATTTCCTCTTCCCCCTGTAGTCTTTTCCACCATGATCTTGATTTAACAATACAATCGGTAAGCCTAGATGTTTTATTGGCTTTAAAATTAGTGATGAGCATCAGAGTATTCAACTAAAGGGTAAACGGGCATTGAGCGGACGCTTTTGTTCAAAGCGACTTACAATCAGTACATTTGTGGGGGTTCGACGTGTGCACAGTCAGAGGAGGGAGATCAAGGGGATCAGAGGGATCGACCCTACGGTCAGTGGACGAGCCGCTCTGTCCGCCCGCTCTACCCACTGGGCTACCGCCGCCCCGCTACACAAGTGACACTACACCAGTTATGTGAAAGATTCTAACTTGTAGCTAATGAAAAACGTGTAACATATATATATATATATATATATATATATATATATATATATATATCATAGCACTAACTTTGCAAGCGTTCTTTTTTTCTTTCTTTTTTTAACTCAGATAGGACTATCTTGGAAAGAAGGCTTAACTTATTTCCTGGTCTTGTAACCCTGCTGGTGTATGAGTATATCCTTGTTATGCAGGTAGGCCTACAACATGAAAAAATATATGCCCTCTATTTAGCCTTTGTATGTTAATAAGCGGGTGGAGGCCCGCTTATTAAGTATAAGGTGGATCTGATCATGATGACGCAAAATAAGTGAGAAAAATGCTGACGAAATTGTTGGTGCGAAACATTTTCTTTTTATTCAATTCATACTTGTGTCAATGTTCAATGTATATCTACAATTGCTCTCTGGCAAGCCATTTTAACATTTAATCAGTAGAGCTGTTTCACAAGTCAAAATTTAATTTCGACATGTTAAAATGTATTTTTGACTGGTTAAAATGTTAACTGAAGATATCTGTAAAACAAGACATGTCAGAATTTAATTTTAGGCAGGCCTATCTACAATTCAATTTATGGTATTTCTGCCGCACATTATAAACTCCCGTCTTTAAATGTTCCTGCGGAACAAGATTACCGATATGTTTTTCATTATGGTGAATCTTTTACTAGCCTGCCGATTTGCACACATAAAAGTTGTTTTCTTGTCCTCATTCGTAAAATTATGCTGTGAAACACGCATTTAAAACAGCCATTGCAAGCAGCGTTATAGTTCAACAATTATTTTCAGACAAAGAGGAAAGCGGCAGCATTTTAACCTGCATATCGCCACCTAGAGGCTTATGCTATGTGCGCAGGCACGTTTTACAGATCAGCTGCGGTACACATCAGACTTAAACTCCACAAATGCATATTGACTAGACTAGTTTGTGTGTCAAGTTATGTTCTGAAAGAAAGTGTGAATCATCATTTTACAAGACACAAGTGAAAAATAGGGATTTTTTTTTTTTGACAAGGGAAATATTTGCATCACAATAAAGCCCACGTAGGCCTACCAAGTATTTGTGAATCGGGGGTACAAGCTTTGTGAATTGTCTTAGTTGGGTTACAAATAATAAAGTCTAAACTAAAGACACATAGAGGCCATTAAGTAAGTGTGCAAGGTGTGTGTCCAATGTGACTTCACAGGGTCAAGTTGAATAAAGGCTAATCTAAGCGCTAAGTATTAGTAAAAATAGTCAAAGTTTAAAATGAAATTTCGAGCGTCAAACACATTTGTGCCTTTTCTGCATTCATTTATAATTGAAAAGGTATTCATTTATGTGAATAAAAACACAAGTGCCACTTGCTCCTACGACCAATATCGCAGCCAACTCCACCACCCACTATTGTGCTTATACACACACAATCATTGTGCTTACACACACACACACACACACACACACACACACACACACACACACACACACACACACACACACACACACACACACACACACACACACACACACACACACACACACACACACTATATTTTTGAAACACAAAACCCTTCAAAATAAAAAACAGTATTTAAGAGGTTCAAAAGTCAATGTCAAAAAAGTAGCTTTATTTTCAATTCCTTCACATGGCACGACCTACAAAGGAATTAAGAGTACATTTCTCACCCTGGTGAAACAGATAAAGTGCACAAGCACCACATCCAGGACGAGACATTCCTACATAAAAAATCCTACAGATAAGACAAAAAGATAAAAAAGACAAAAAAATAAAATAAAAAATAGATATGTAATGTGCAATGTCGGAATCTACTGCTACCGTATATGAGGTAGGAACAGCAGCATAAGTAAGCATAAAGATGTAAAGATAAAGATGAAAGTGCAAATAGTAGTGAGCAATGACAATAAGGAATTTACTGGTGATGGGAATTTTTCATTCTTCCTTTGCCTGGGTCCTTTTTATAATCGTCTGCATTGATGTTTGTGATAGGGTGCACTAGGTCAGTAGTTCCCAACGCAGTCTTCAAGGACCCCCTCTCTCCCTCCCCTCCAGTGGGGGAGAGGGGGGGAGGCTGTGTGTGTATTGATTGCAACTGCCACCTTGTCCCTCACTCTGCCTCTCTCCAAACTACCACTATTCTCTAGTGGAAAGCAGGGCTAGCTTCAAATGGCTCTATCTCAAAAAAGAATACATGTCCCAGCTTAGATATCTACACCACAGGAATCCAGGGAAACAGCCGAACAGTTTGACATATATATGTCCAAATTGCAGGAGTAGCGACAAGTTAGAAAACGGGTATGAATTTGAAATGACCGGCTGCGACCTAGAGTGGAGCACCCATGTGTGTGTGTATTGGAAGAGTGACTGTCAAACAAACATTAATAATTCAAAAACTATAAATGGTATCGCTTAGATATTTGAATGTGAGTGACAGCATGGGAATATGAACCTTTTGGTGTATAATATGTCAAAGTACTGTGAAAATTGTAGGAGTGGCAACAACTGAACATTCCATCATTCAATTAAATGGGTTGAGCTTGTTGACAGTCTGGAGGATATGGCTAGGGGGAGTGAGGGGATGTATTTATGTTGTTCTGGGCTTTTTTTTTGTAATATTTCACGTTGATAGTATGAGTAAAAACATAGTAAAAGTAAACTTTTTTGAAGGGGGGGGGGCATGGTTGTCCTTGAAGTAAATTTCAAACATGTTTGGTGCTGCGTTGTATTGTGTTGTATTGTATTGTATTATTACTATTATTATTAGAGTTTTACAAGAGCTTGTAAGAACAGGCGTCACACCTGTTGCCTTCACCAACTCACACTGCAAAGTGGTGAGTAATCAACGTGCACAGGTTCAACCAGCCATCACCACCCTTCCTGCTCTGGTGTCATTGCGGTCAACTTTTTACAGTAAACCGTTTTTTTTAGCACCTGCAGGGTTCGAGTCGTGCTTCCATATTTGTGGGAGCCCATATGTGTGTGTGTGTGTGTGTGTGTGTGTGGGGGGGGGGGGGTTAAATCACGCATGTTGGGGCTACGGTTGCTGTGAGGGTGACCGCATATTTTTTTTCAAAAAAACAAGTTCAAGGCTCTTCTTCGGACGTCACTGTTATGTGATGTCAATATTACTCTATATGTGGAAGGGAAAATGGCTTTATTTATAATTGAAATATTAGGCTATACTGTTGTATTTTCAGAGACCCCACAGATGCTTGAGTTTGCCGCTTTTATGGGAGCTAGACCTCTCTTTATGGGAGCTCAGCTCCCACTGGCTCCCACCTAACTCGAACCCTGACCTCATGGTTATCGCCACGTCACCTCGCCTCAGGTTGTCCTGAGTCCTGAGGTTTAAATTTTACATAGGTTTGTATTATATATTTATATATTCTTACACTCAACTATACGTAGAGTGTCTGTCTCTTCTTTCTTTTTTTTCCCTGGAGTATTGTAATGAATCCTATTTCCCTCAGGGATCATTAAAGTATGTCTGTCTGTCTGAGTCCGGGGCTGGGAGGAGCCAGCAAAGTGGCTGGGAGGAGCCAGCAAAGTGGCTGCGGTCGCATGCCCTTTGCCAGAGAAAAGCAACTCCTCAAACAATTCTTGCTCGACACTGTGCTAGCATCCAGTTCAAGGACGAGTTTAATTGCGGCAGCATATTTTATGGATGTGGACACTGCCCTCGAAAAAAACAGCTGTCTGACTGTGTCATTGTCATGTGCTCATCTTATGTTCAACAGGTGCCGTGAGAAAAGGACATCTTGAACAGATACACAGTTCCTCGTCGGCTGAACACCTGTGCAAACATCCATTGTTTGATATACCTGCAGTGACGCTGTTATTACACCACGGGCTGTTTTTAATACACCTGACCTTTTTTCAATACTTTTGCCGACATGTCTAAAAGGCTATGCCTGCGGCAAGTCCAGCGCAAATACACCGCCGCGATTCTCAGAGTCAGTGCCATACTGGTGCTCCTGTGCACCGTGGTCATTATGATAAGTGCTGTAGAGATTGAATGGGACCCAGGATTTAGCTTCAGCTACAGCTGGCTGGAATACACAGGGCATGAAGGGGGTCCAGAGAATCCCTGCAACTGCTCGGCCGTCTTGCAGAGCGACCCCGAGTCCATAGAACAGGCCAAGCTACTGAGCATCACCCGGGATTTCCGACACGAGTTCATCAAATCAAATGATTATTACAAAAATGCCACCATGAACTGCAGGTGGGCTGTCCTGGAATATTACACATTTTTAAGGAACCATAAAGACAAGCGGTGTTTTGTGGCTCATGTTGATTTTTGAACTTTACAGAACTTTCAAGTCAAGTAGGCAATACTTGATGTTTCCTCTGAGCCAGGAAGAAGAGGATTTTCCCTTGGCTTTTTCTATTGTTGTGCACCACAAGGTAAGTCAACTCAATTGAAAGGGTGGCATATTCATTCTATATTTAAGTGTAAAACTACGCATACAGTTGCATATACAATTTTTCTCGCTATTTCTGGCTACACAGATCCAGAACTTTGAACACCTGCTGCGTGCAATCTACGCACCCCAGAACATTTACTGTATCCATGTGGACAGGAAGGCTGATGTGGCATTCCTGGAAGCTGTAATGAGCATCACTTCCTGTTTCCCTAACGTCTTCATGGTTAGCCGACCCGTGGATGTGGTCTACACTGCCTGGCCAAGAGTGCAAGCCGATATCAACTGCATGGCTGACCTCTTCAATGCCAGCACGTCGTGGAAGTATTTCATGAATCTGTGTGGTCAGGACTTCCCCTTGAAAACCAACCTGGAGATGGTGAGGAGCCTGAAAGCTCTGAATGGAGCCAACAGCATGGAAACGGAGCAAATGCCGAGCGGGAAGAGGTGGAGGGTGACGTCCGCTCACAGCATCGTCGATGGACATCTAAAGGTTGTTGTTTTTTTTCCTTTCTTCCTTCACAGTGCCAAGGTGTACGATGCTTTGTCGATGACGTGATTAATTGACACGCGCACGTGTGTCGTGTTTTTTTTAAATGTTACCTGATGCGGAAAGTTTAAGCAACGGCATATCTCACGACATATCATGTTTTTTTTGTTTTGGGGAGTAGGTGTGCGGTCTCCTTGATACTGGCACTAAAGTAAAGCATACTTCTCATTGTCATTCACCATAGGCCACGGGAAAAACAAAGGGGCCGGTACCCTTCGACCTTCCCATTATGTCAGGTAACGCCTACATCGTGGCCAGCCGTGGCTACGTTCAGAGCGTGCTGGAGGACGAACGCGTGCAGCAACTGATCGAGTGGGCCAACGACACGTATAGCCCAGATGAGTTCCTCTGGGCCACCATCCAACGCATGCCTAACGTTCCTGGTTCCTCACCGCCCGACCGCAAGTACGACTTATCCGACATGACCTCCAAAGCACGAATGGTCAAGTGGGCGTGGCACGAGGGATCAGTCTATCCGTTTTGTAAGGGACACCACGTTCGGGCCATTTGTGTGTACGGCGCCGGTGACCTGCAGTGGCTTCTGGAGCAGCATCACCTTTTCGCAAATAAGTTTGACCTGGAGGCTGACGCAATAGCCGTCACCTGTCTGGAGTGGCACCTGAGGCACACAGCACTGGCCCAAATAGACATGGGGTTGTAGTGGTGGTAGCAATGAGTGGGGTGATGTATGGAAGGAAAACCTGTATTACAGTTGATAATACAGGTTACAGATTTACAAGTCACAGGCCTGGGTCAGAATCACCCTGCCAAACCAACCACGTGTATATCTTTATGTTTTTTTTTTGCTATTTGCCACGTGCATCTCTTTTTTTTTTTGTGTGTTATTTATTGTCACCTTTTTCTCCTTTTTAAAATTGTAGCAATGTTTCAAAAAGTGCTCTCTGTTAATTGCCTCAAAACTATTAGAAAGTATCTCAATGTGTGATTATTTAATGTAGCACTGACCCCTGTCAAAGTCTAAAATGTTGAGTATTGTAATCCGTGAGTTGGCGGCGGACTGGATATGGGTGCTTGTGTTTCCGCGTAGCTCACTGGGTCATTACAGTTGATTAGGGTGTTTTGAGAGTCCGCTCGAGCACGCCCCTGCTCGAGCGGGAGTGCTCGAGCGGGAGTGCTCGAGCAGGAGTGCTCGAGCAGGAGTGCTCGAGCAGGGGCGTGGCGTTTCACTATCTCTTGGAGGTAGGCAGGTAGGGGCAGTTCCATTGATGGCTTTGTAGGCCAGTAGCATCGTCTCGAATTTGATGACGTGCACTGTTGTGCGACCCACAGCCGGGAGTTTTAAAACCCGGAAACAGCTGATCACAGCAGTCAGTTCATCACTTCTTCCGCACACAGCATAAAAAAAGCTATAGCAACTACATTCAGTGTTTCATGTTCTCCCGCCATTGTTATTGTCATTAATATTTTTCCGATGCCTATGTTGCAAGTCACATGTTCACGTCTAACCCCAGTGGTGGCTTTTTTGAAGAGAAGGAAAATTACACCTCCAGCTCACACAGACAAGACGGCAGATTGCAGCCTTCACCTGGGTACAGATGAGGTGCATTTTCCATCTAAAAAAAACAGCTTTTGCTTCTCGGGATTAGTAAGTGGTGACCCCAACGCTGGGACTAAGATCACCCAAAGTCACAAAAGTGGAGTGGTTGATTCCAAAGTGTGTGACACACCATGACACATCTTGCCATTGTACAATGGAATGTTATTTAAGTTTATTCGAAGGTCATCGAGGTCATTTGTTTGCCGTAATGGGAAGAACAACTCCATACTTGTATGTTTTTGAAAGCTTTATGTTTTTGTTAATGTGACAGATGTCCCCCAACCAGGAGCACACAACACACCGTGGTATATTGAGTCCATGCATTAGTGGGTTAAAATCATCCTGATCATATCAAACAAGGAAACAACCAGAGAACAATAACTAAATGAATACACAAAATGATCAAGACAGCACAGCCCACAATAATGAGTACAATGGACAGGGCTCAATGAACAGCTCTATTTCCGTGGTATGGGTAGCACTTGTCTATTTCATGTTGTTAAAAAATACATCTCTGGATCATTGACTATTGGTCTTGACACCGCATTTGTAAAATAACTAATGGCAACCACAATCCAGGTGAAGATAGTAAAATAACATGTAGGCACATTCATCACACACGTTTTTTGCAAATACAGCGTGAAGCCACACATGCTGCCTTTCAATATCTTCTTTTCCTTACCATTGTTAATGAAGCCAGAAGGCCTTCCATAACAATGAAAGCACAGTGTTTGGAGTTTCATATGCGTCCCATTCTCTGTGCAGTCATGAACCTGCCACTCAGCAGAGATGTTCAACCATGAGCAATCCGTAGCCTTGAAGTATGTGGCATCCTGTCCTGTGATACGCAGCATACCCAATAGATAAGAGGCTAATAGATTTGCCTCACATTTCAGAGGAATCCACAGGACACACCTGTCACACCGCAGAGTTTCCCCTCTTTGTTTCTCTGGAAGACAAACAGAGACAAAGACAGGAGAAATCATATTCTTCATATTCATGATATGCTTCATATTCTATATTGTAAATATTTCTTCTCCGATTTCATTTTACTTTATTTTATATTTATGTCTCTTGAGTTTTGTGGTACTTGCTTTTTACTTCTACTTTCTAATATTCTTGATGTCTGTTATGCACCAATATACCAAAGCAAATTCCTCATATGTGAAAACTACTTGGCAATAAATCGATTCTGATTCTGAAAGAAGCTACATGTGGTGTCAAATGTAATTTGTAGTTCATGTATGGGAGGAAGCATGTACGCACATGCATGCACACATACAGCTTACTTGTCTGCTGATCGCTGTAGTTCTTTATCCAGCCTGGTTGACAGGTGGTAAGGGGGGGGGGGGGGGGAGGGGGGGGGGGGGTACAGGGTTAAAGAAGTTAGTAAGTGGGTGATCAATATTTCACATATGGGACAAAATGCCCAACACATGCAGCAATCTGGCTCCACATTAATACGCTCCCAGAGGAGAGTTAGTATAGAGACATGGCATTTAGTATTATCAGTATATTATTTAGTATAGAGAGTAAAGTAAAGTTAGTATAAAAAGTAGTCGCTCTTTGTAAGTTGGCACTTAGTCAGAGATGTTGTATACTAGCAGTGGTTAACCTAGCAATTGAAATACTCGAAACTTGTTCTGGTGACTTTCTTACTGTATTAGCAGCAATGAAATGTTTCACCTTCTTATGACAAATGCACTCTTTGTAAGTCACTTTGGATAAAAGCGTTGGCTAAATGCCCTAAATGTATTGTATTGTAATGTATAGTATTTAGCATAAAGAGTAAAATATAGTTAGTATAAAGACTAAAGTATAATATTTAATCTGTGTACTGTCATTTCATTTGTTTTACTTTTTAAATTCAGGTGAACAAAAAGCAACTCAAAAGTATTTCCTATTCAACCAGCAAAAAGAGCAAATCAGCCCCAATGGCCTTTTCTTTAAGCCTTCCAAATGTGATGAATGAACACAACAGCGTGGAGGTTGCCAATGCATGGAAGTAGGTCCTATTGAACACTGGGAGGGTTGCGAGTGTTACAGCAGCTAAGACACGGGGGATTGCACTGGTTCGCCATGTGTGGCAAAATTGGTGATGCACTTAGTTTGCCTAATAAGAGAGAATGCATGGGCCCCCATTCTGATAGGTGCCACTTTCTCAATAAAATAACGTAATTAATAAAAATTAATTTATAACAAGTTGAAATTTCAAATATGACACTGTCCAGTAAAAGAGGTAAAAGATAATCACCCCTATAAGATATATCATTAAAATTCAATTTTGCAATAACCAAATGATCTAAAAAATGATGTAGCTGAACATACAAGTGATAAGGTTTTTCTGCAATCATTTTAAAGCAAAATAATACCAATAACAAATATGTATCATAGCAAATGCCAACTATCTATCTATCTATCGAAGTTGGAAGGCGAAAAATAAAAAGCAAACAAGGCTGATTTGCTTTTCTTTTTGGTGGTTGAATTTAGAGCAAATTATCGAGCTGCTTTGTGATAATCTGGTTTTAAAATGTAAAAAGGGTTTAACCGAACGTACACAGATTGTATTTATAGCGTAGTAGTATTCTGCATAGAACATCTAAGTGTGGTGTTTATGTACTGTGGGGTGTAACTACAGTGTGATCTTGTTCACAGGATCTCAGTCTTGCAGGAACAGTTGACGTTGCAATGCATTGTCATAGCTATGAATCACCTATCATTTCAAGGAAAGTGCAGGGGTTGGACGTATGCACAGCGGGGAAACCAATGTTCCATTCTTAGAGTAACTCACAGTCAAGGGTGTGAGAGCCACAACATAACTCATAACTCATAACTCAAAATAACTCAATACACACATTCCCTGGCCAGCAAGCAATTATTGTATATTGAGGGAATGGGATGAAGATTAACAGACAGGCTTCAGGGTTAATTGTTAGTCAAATCAGATGTGCAGCACAAACTAAAAGCACGGACAAGGGCAACCTGGGACGCACGTTCAATGATTTACCTCAGGCATGCAAATGTGTGTATACCCCTCTCCTCTTCGTACCTTGGAGGAGAGGCGGAAAGCATGTTCATGTCACACCTCAAGTATAGATAATAAATGTTCCGACTGGAAAAGTTCTTCCTGTCGTCAAACCTCATTTCCCTTTTTCCAGTTGAGAGACATGGCATGATCGTCATGTATAACCCTATTAAAGATTAACTTATAATTCATCTTTATTATTATTTATCAAAGCAACTTGCAGGTCGGCAGACTAGACTGAAGACTTCATCGCTCTTTACTCCGGGAGATTGACCATAAAACGGGCGGCAGAACCGACTCCTTGCCCACAAAGAGCAAATATGGGGCTGGAAATTACATTAATCAATAACATCAATGTTCAACCAATGCATGCACACAGTCACCCTGCCAACACCCAAGAGAACCACTCACTGGCGTAACGCGAGGCCAACTCTCAACGGGCTCAAAGGGCACCGCCACCAATGCACCAGCAGTTTCTCGTGTCTTTCTCAATCAAAATTGCGCGCACACACACTCACACACACACGCGCGTAACCAAATGTTCATTTTCACAAAATACAACGACAACATATGAATGCGACGGAGATCAAAAAAAAAAAAAAAACGGATGAGAAGAGGGCAGAAGCTCGGAGCTATCTCCCAAACTCCCAAAAGGGTTCTCAGTTAGGGTACCCTGCTGCCACACAGCAATCGCTGCACTTCTGATTTGGCCGGTCTAGTTACATGCTCAGCACCTTCTGCATGCTCAGCACCTTGGCGAAGGTATGCCAAAGCATGCCAGCTACATCATGAGCGGTAAAGCCGCGATGCATATTGGCGAGAGAGTCAGAGAGACATTCAAAACATGTCGCTTGGCTTCAGTTTCCGGTGACAATTGACTGGAACTGGGCAGGAGGAGTGGCTGCTGGGCACCGCCTCATAAAATGCCTACAGGATTTACTTACTAGTTATAGTTCCACTGAAAGCAAATGATTGAGCTGCGTAATCAAATGTCAATGCGATTAACAATGTGAGCTAACCTGTAAATTGCTCTTTGTTCTTAACCGGTTGAAAAATCTTTTGTTTTTACCATGTAAGCCTACGTGACGTATTACAGTACACATAGACATACAAGCCACTTACTTACTCACTACCTTAGCTGCCTTAATAAGAAGACGAGGCAAGGCAAGGCTTTATTTATATAGCACTTTTCATACACTTAAAGACAAGAAAGACATCAGAGGTGAGACTTTGACTCACCTTACAATACTTGCAGGTATGTGCACACACTCCATCGGAACCAGCCCCCATAGCTCTGCCAGGCTGTGCACATATTTGATCTTACTGCTGAACTTGTAGCTGAAGCAATGAAACAGCAGTCAGAAAGAAGACAAAAAAGAAAAAAAAAGCATTGGTCTCTTTGAAATAAACGATGCATGTTGTTTTATTATGATGATATCCTTTAGTCTACCAATCTTTCTGGTGGTAATTCACAAAAGGATTCTTTACGTAATGAGGGAAGAATTTTATCCTCGGACACCAAAGTATTTTCGCCTCTGTAGAGACCATGAGACCATATTTTGCGATACATCATAACTCACTCAAAATCCAAAGAGCTTTCGACTTTTCCAAGAGACGAAAGGTCTCACAGAGTGAATAATGGAGCCAATAATCTTGATCAAAGGCTAGTGGATGGATGGAGGTGTGTGGCAGAGAACTTCCTACTACACTGTCTACCAAGCTACATATCTAATTTAGTGTGTACAATGTAGGGAAGTAGTTGAGACCTTATGAAGGGTCGGGTCAGACCCAGTACAGTCCGTATGAACCAGGAAGGATGAACAATAATGAACAGCTTGAGATTTTTCTTCAGCCTACGGGAACAAAAGATGAAACATTTGCTTAGGGTTCCAAAGTCCCGTGGCACACCTTCCATCGGTTGTAACGACATGCTTTCGAAAAAAGGTAAAGGGGGCATTTAGCAGACGCTTACAATCAGTACATTTGTGGGGTTCAACATGTGGACAGTTGGAGGAAGGGGATCAAGGGGATCGAACCGCCGACCCTACGGTTGGTGGACGACCCGCTCTGTCCACCCGCTCTATACGCTGAGCTACTATCGCCACACAAGTGAAATTACCCGATGGCGATTCGTGGCGCCTTGTCTTACCTCCTGTCAATCATCTGGTAGCACTTCTTCATCCAGCTGAAGCCTGGCATTCTTCGGCGCGGCGTGGCTCCATTCAGATAGACAATCATGTAGTCCTCAGCCACCATCAGCTCCAAAGTGCTAATGACATACCTGTACACATGCACACAAAAACACACACACACACACTTCTCTTGGACATTGCCAACATGGACAGGCAAAGGTTATTTGATCAGTCGTTTTGCGAATTTTCTTACAGGAAAAGATTTTCCATGACATAGTTGTAATTTTCACAGTTGCTATCCGGCAGGAAGCACGCCGCAAAGACAATGATGGCATTCTGGTCACCATAGTAACCTGCGAACACAACAACAACAACAACAACAACAACGCAACAACGCTGTGTTAATGGTTCCCCTCTGCGTCACCCGAGCACACCGCGCGGCCCACGTGCATGGGTGTCGCGTGGCCCCCGTCCTGCCTCGTGGGAATTCGACCTCGCCGCGCGCCGCCCGCGTGAGCGCGTGAGCGCATGGCGCCTACCTCCGTGCGAGACGACCCTCCTGTACGGCTCGATGCACTTCATGTCCACGCGGTGGTCCTGCTCCCCGATCAACACGCTCCGCCACAGGGCGCTGTCGCGCCGCTCCTCCGCCGCACTGTATTCTGGGATGGCTTCCTGCGCGCCGGACTCCAGCAGCCCTACGGGGGGGGGGGGGGGGGGGGGGGGGGATCGACAGGGGAAGACGAGGGACTCAGCCGACGAGACGGGCCGAGTCCATCCCCGAAACGTGCATACACTGTGTGCGTAGATAATAAATAGCGTTGCACACGCGAAACTTTTTTTTTTTAAATATATAATTAAGCGCCGCTGTTGGCAGCTCACTGCCTCGGGATTAGTGTGCTTCACCTCACTGTGTGCCTCACCATCACTGCGTGCTGAGTGTATTTCCACTAATTCACGATTGGGTTAAATGCAGAGACCAAATTTCCCTCACGGGATCGAGAGAGCAATTCTTAAGCAAACATGTAGTGTTACTTTGGACATATGCACATTAGGGCATCCATTGCACTCCCCGGAACCACGGTTGGAAGGGACGCGAGGTTAACTCCCTGCATCCCTTCACGGGAGTTAACCTCGCGAGAGGTTGTGTTGCATCACGTGCGTCATCATACTTGGTCTTGGTCTTGTCTTGGTCTCGGTGTAGGCCTTGACTACAACTCTACACCACGGAGCCTAAATCAGGGAGTCTGCACATCGCAAAGTCTATGTGTGTATTTCTGTGCCCTTCACGCAATTTTAACTCCTGCAAGTTTGACTCATCAGGCCTGGACTTTGTCTCACACACAGCCAGCCATTCCACATCCTGGTGGAGCTTTAATCAATGAACTGTATGAAAAAAAAAACCTGAAAGACTGGATGAATAGGGACACAGATGTGAGTCACCGGCTGGGTTGAGCTGGGTTTCCACGCCATCGTCTGTGCCTCCCACGGCGTCCTCCGAAGTGAGCGACCCCTCGCTGTGGTCCAGCGACAGGTTCGTGGGCAGAGGTGTCGGCTTTCTCCTGGGATAAGACCCTGGCGGCAGATGCAGGGTGGAGGGCAGGTGCATTATGTGTTGAATCGTCAGGGTTTATAATGATGGGTGAGGCTGCACCATTTCCCATTTGACAGGTTGAGCCAGCCATCGCCACCATAATCCCAAAATCTCTGTCATTAGGAGCTTGGAGCAACGGCCGCGTGTGTGGTGAACTCGACAACATTTAGTCAACAGCCATTCATGACCAACTGCCACCTACAGTTTCATCGTGCATTTTCACATTCATTTTACAGCAGAGCGCTATTGCGTATTTTTGACAGTAATGGGAATAAAAACACATGCAACATGATTTTAAATGCACCCAAAAGTATTTGGGGCGCCCGTCATATCATTCCCTATTCCCTACTTTTTCGCCAGCTATTTACTCACACAAACATTACAACAGTGTATAATAGAATAAATCCTCGCCCCCGTTCCAAAAGCTGTCAGTCCTGCTCCACACAGTGTTTCGGAGGCATGTTTCCATTCCAACGTTGTGGTTTGCGTGTTTGTTTGTTTACCGTCTCGGTTGTC